>WOGR01001945.1:0-18552 GCA_015342045.1 Leptinotarsa lineolata | reverse complement strand
GTTGAATGGGATGTTCGAAGATCAGTGGCTTTGCTACAATGGGCCATTTAAATTTTCTCCTTGCTCTCCAAACCTGACGCCACTGGACTACTTCATCTGGGGATATATCAAAGAAAATGTTTATGCGGATCCTATAAGTGATGAAGAAAACATGAAACAAAGGGTTCTGAGAGCTTTCAATAATTTGATACCTGACTACATACAGAAAGCTACAAATAGTGAACATCTGTTGAAATGAACCACAATATTATTTGAGTTCAAAAAATTAGGTTAAACTCTACAATTAAAGTAAAATCTAACCTTGAAAAATATAAACAAAATAAAATTACTGTATACGATATCAGTAAACAAAGATATAATTCATCTCTCTGATAGAATTTCATTTCAATCCATCCATTTTCATGTTGAGTTACCTTTTACCAACGACAGAATAATTATTAGTTCATTTGTTTTCAAAGCTTTCTTGGTTTGGTATTGCTTCGAATGATATACATTTCAAATATTTCCCAAAATCGGATATATCTTACCAGGAGTATATTTTAGGTAAAGGACATTCTTCATGAATTTGATATATATTTTTTTCGTAGTATCTAAAAATAATAGAATAGTGTTTGGTTTCCATTTGAAAAAACCGTGTTTCATCAGTTTTCTCGATACTATGTTTCAGGTGGTAATTTCGACCACCCTGTAAATTGTTTTCGAAAATTCGATGGACCTGTTCATGGCTTGATGCTTAAGGTTTGATTCTGTGAAATTTCACATTTTCAGCTGTTACTGTCTAGGAGTTATGATTTTTTCGGAGTGGTGCTGTAACTGTCAAATTTTCAGAAAAAAATTAATATTTCGAAAACTAATAAATTTGGGTATAGGCATTGTTATACAAAGTGGGCCTAAAATGTGCTGATAAATTCAAAAATGTGATAAAATACAGGGTGTTCCATTTAAAATAAGAAAGTTGGCCTTAATTTCCGGTATAACGGAAAGAGACCAGAACTTGAAAATATTTTAGTTGGGAAGACCATTTTGTAAAACCAACTACCACAAAATTTCAAGTTTTTATTTTGAATCGTTCTTCATGTATTCCTAACGAACGCTCGTCGTGATAGACTCTGTATTATGCAGGAAGGCCAAACGAAAAAGAAACAACTGTTATAAAAAATTTTGTCATTATTTTTGGAAAACACAAGGCCACTCTTTGAATCATCTTAAAATAGTTTTTGAATTTTTTGATTCCACCCAATAGTTTTGTAAAAATTTGAACATTTGAATTTTTTTAACAGTTTACTTTCTATTCAGTTGATTAAATGTTCAATCTGTAATGACTACTTACGTCCATACATCAGTAATGAATATTTCATTTTAAGCATTTCTGGAGTAATTCTACTAAGGCAAATCTTCTAAAAGGCACTGGTTGTATTCTATAGAATTTCTCGAGTATACAGAAGTATATCGAAGAGTGACAAATCTTATACCCGTGGAAGCTATTCATGCTGCCTCTTCCTCCAATAATATTGATCTAAAACACCAGTATGATGTACGAATTTGAAGTTTCAAAAGGACGGTGCTTCTCCGTATTATACCTTGATTGGTTACCAACATTTTCCACAGTACTAGATTGAATTGAATGATCTCCACTATTAGAAAATATCACACCAGAGGTACAGTTTACCGCGTTCACTTTACAGTAATAGTATGCTGCGCTCATGACCCAAAATGTTATTAAAGTTCAAGCCCGCCTTCAATCATATATCCTTTTGAAAACATGCAGCTACTTGGAGGTGGATTGATTCTGCTAGGTTACATGACTGACGTTATACTGCGGAAAGGCATAATGCTCCATAAATGGATCAAGTATAAGCCTACTTAGAATACAGGGTTAATGAGCATATTTGGCGGTGCCAAAAATACAAAAAATGCATTTTTCAATTTCACCAAAAAATAAATGTTTTATGAGAAATAAAGAGACCTTCAATATTGAGGGAACTGCGTGCTTTGAAAAATGAAAAGTTCGACTTTATTGACTGAAAGTGTTATTAGGCTAAATTGTTCATGATAAATCATTTTTTATTTTGAATAAATATAGACGAATTTGAATTATCTTACTTGCAATTAGATGAAACCCTGTAACAGCTTCTCGTTTATATAAGACTCACCTGTAAAAAAAAGAAAATCAGTTAAGTTTGAATATGTTCAATAAATTATATTCATTATCAACTAACGAAGGTTACGACTGATTTCAGTCACTAAAGCGAGACAAAGTTATTTGACTTTACCGTTCTAATGTGATGTGTCTTTTCTGAACCATTTCGATACTCTATTCTGAATAATCCTTTTCTTCCTTTTTCTTTCATAAAAAAGGAACATGGATACTAGAAAACTTTCAGATAATTTTAATTTTTGATGGTATATGCTAGGAAAGGAAATCGTAGGTGTCACTTTCATTCAATCCTTCATAATAAGAAATCTCATGGAAATTCTATGTTAACGTTTGTAAAGATTTGTAAAGATAGATATTTTGAAAACTTAATTACTGAAACTCATTGTTGATAAAAATATATCTTTACCATCAAATAATTTGTTTATATAATTTTTCCAAACCTCTGAAGTATATCGACGACACTGGAAATAGTGAAAAATTAAGTTATCGTATTGCATCTCATGGCAGCTTGTTCCTTACTTCGGAAACTATTTTGAATCAGAAAGCTACACATACACCTCAAAAACGTTCAATTATTTATGATAAGTGAACCTACCGACACATTTTTTCTGTCATAGTTTAATATCAACTTGTCCATGAAGAAGGTTCCCGGTTTTACCTATAGGCATGTTTTTGAAGGTATAAGGGCTGAAAGTTCCGCCCTCTAGAAAGTCCTAGAACATTCTAGGACAATTCAAAACATTCGAGAGTATTTGAAAAATCTCGGAATATTCTGGAATTTTCGGGAATAGTCTGGAACGTTAGGAACAGAACAAACTCGAATGATGTAAATGTCCGAGAAAACTGTGAATCATTCGAAGCCTTTTTGTGTGGGTAAAGCTATCCATTGGTATATAATGCAAGATTCGCCGACCTCTCATAATTTTGAGCTTGTTTTTTATTCCAACTACCACACAATCTCATATCAACTCCCTAGGCGAAGCCAGATATCACAGATAGTATCCAATTATAATGACTTTTGATAAAATTCGCACAATCGAAAGTATGTTCACAACCATCAATTTCAATTTCGAAATTGGGTACCTACCTTCCTTAAGACAAAACAAAATAAAAAAGCAATCTTACATTTCAAAACCAACACATAAGCAATCTGTCTTCATCATGCGAACCGCATCGGTCTGTCAGGCTGCTGTAATTTATTTTCTCGCGTTCGCAACCATTATGTTAAACATTGAAATGAGTATAGTAAGCTATTGTTGAAAGATAGACATAGGCCATCGCGAAGTACAATTTCTGATAAAATTTTGTAATTTGTTTTTTTATTTCATTGATTCTCAAAAAAAATTTTTTTTAGACGAAAGAAAACCCATAAATGTCAGGAATAGATAACCAGACATACATGCAGACGGGGGACTTTCATTTACATGTAGTAATGCAAAATCTTCAAAATAATGCTTACATGTACCGTTCTTAAGAATATAGAAATACTACTACTCAAAAATAGAGCAATCCGCCAGATTGAAGGATCCAAACATCACAAAAACAGAATAAGCGATGACAGTTTCAGTTTTTTTCTTTCAAACCTCTCTCGAAAACTTGGAACTGAAAATATTTGCTGAAACAGAGACCCTGTTGCTATATACCTACTGATCAATATTCATTTCAGTCACAAACAGAATATTCCACGAAGAATATGATGTGTTCAAGAAAATTCATAAAATAAGGAGATTTACAAAATGGAGTTGTCGGAAGATACCAATACTAATTACTCCTTTACATTGCAAATGAGCACGTTTGTATATCGCTTTTATTACTAGCGTCTTGACTGATGCACATTAAGACTCTCGCAAACTAAAGTGGACTTGCTAGCAGTCGTAAATCTTGAATTCAGATGTACTATTTTAATGTTCGAGATCCATGACGTCGAAGAAATTGCAAATTGTAAAGCAAAGAGTTTCAGTGAACAGTGGTTTATGACAGAAATAAAATGTTTAGGTGTTGTTTGAAATGCAAATTGAACCAACATGCATATTTATTCGGAGTGGTTGTACAATTTGTAAATGAAATTGTCGTTTTAAGAAAAAACAATGGAATTTCTTGAACCAAAGATTTGAATAAATTTCGATTACATTTCAAGCACCTAATGTGGTGCAGTGTTACCTATTTAATCAATTTTTTCTGTTACATATCGGTTACAAAATGACTGAAAAGGATATTTGGTATTTTTCTAATATGTTATGGTTCAGACTGAACGAACGAGTTTGCCACGGAAAATACGATTATACAACAGTATAATCTCTAATAATACAGGCAAATCCTAAAATGGAAGAGTTCGTTCATAAGTCAACTGTAGTACTGGAACCTCTGGCGTAGAATAAATGTAAAACAAGCACTGCTCCTAAACACCAGAACTACAACACTATTATCCATACGCGTTTCACCAACCAAGTTGGCTTCTTCTGGAGGCGAAGTAAACTAATTTCTAATTGTATTTCAATTTATATCTAATCGGATATATTCTGACTTTAAGACATGCATTGATGATTTCCAGTCGAAATTAAAAGCACATTTTCTCGTGAGAATTTCCGCTAATTTCCATAGAGTGACTCATATAGAGGTAAACAAAGCATCCAGGAGTGTAGTGTCACGTAACTATGTTAACAATTTAGACATGGTTCATTAATTCTTGTTTTTCAAGGCGACACTAGACTTTTCTCGTCTCCGAAATTGGAAATATATTGTGTGTTCCGTGAAACGATTTTTGATAGCTCAGTCTGACCGATATATTTTTGTTACAGTCCTCTACAGCTTATTTTATATATTCCACACTTTTCATTTTCTAATATCTTGACTAGACATGAGCAAGCAGTTCTGGAAACTACTTTCACGTTCAACATTTCAAAAATGCGATATAATCCTTTTTTGTATCTTGGGTCACACGGAAGAAAAATGCACTTTAAAAAAGTGTATTTTTGAAAAGTCGACGATTTACGAAGATCCTTTCTAAATTTATATTTCCTAGTTACCTTATCTACTAGACTAGAGGAATACTCATTGTTTTCAGCTTTGTTCCTGGAATATTTTCCAGATAATATAACAAGCCTTTGGACAGAAAAGTATATTCCCGTTATTTTGTGGTTTGAATATTTTGTGAGCTATCAGGAATACTTTTATTTTGAAAGTACTAGTTTTCTTCCTACAGACATCAAATTTAAGACCCACTTTATTAAGACATTCAAGAATTGTAACTCGTTCTCAATTTCATATTCGGGAATTCGTTGTTGAGAGTCGTAACAAAGTCCTATAGTTGTTGGCAGAAGTCTAGGTCGGTGATCAAATGTTGTCATGAATCAATAACGTAAAAAATAAATAAATGAAATTATAATGATGAGGTGTAGTTCTACCATTTTTTTTTCGGTTGCCAGGTGGTGAAATATATTTAAAACAATATCATCATACGTTACAGAATTTTTAACATCAACTATCTCAAAAATGACAGAAGATAACAGTCAACTTTTGTTTTATATTTTCTTAAGTATTACAGTTATGAAAAAATGTCCTTATTTGTTAAACTATCAATTGTTTTGAATATAACTGTTGAAGTTCATAATTTCTTCAATATTGTATGTATTGTTAAAGCTCATGAATTTTTTTTGAACTTTCATAGACCTCATCAAAATGTATGAAATATGTCACGTGACTTTTATATCTTCTGTGATTTTTGAGGTATTTGATGAAAAATTAGCAACCTGAATCAATACTATTATTTTTCAGAACTACACATAGCCGTTGAAATTTTAAATTGTGTTGACCACTTCAATTTCAACAAATTGCCCAAAATCATCTTATTTTGTTTGATTTTTCTCTTATTTTCTCCGGGATAGTTTTTTAAATTTTCATTAGCTCTCCAACTGAATGAAATAGATTGTTAAACAGTTCCATCTTCAAGAAAATAATAATGTAGCTATGACCGAATCTTTCTGCAACATCATTCATATCCACTGTCACTTCCCCAGACTTTCAATCCCCATTTTTGTGACCAAAATCACCTTTTTGCGATAAAGGAGTTGAAAATGACAAAAAATCGATGTTTGAGAAAAAAAAAGTTTATATAGAATATAACTCTACACGTGATATTTTTTCTTATTTAATAGAAATTTTAGTGAACTCAGATTGTGGATTGTATTTCCTCTTCAGCATTACCATGCATCCAGCAGTTCTGACAATCGTTTCACTCTTGTGTCAGCGAATTCACTCAAAAGACATGAATATTGAACCAAGTGTGTTCATAAAAACGTGGTATACATTTTTAATCAAAAACATTTTCAATTCTATACTGATTACCCAATCGGACATAGGCTCTATTCAAACTTTTATATATTATCATTTCAATAGTCCCTTAAGCTCAAAAAAAGTACCAGCAGAACGAATTCCCAAGTCTTGCCAGACTCCTCGAAACGTTTACGTACAATATCTCCATCGAACAGAAAATACTTTCGAAGGCGTACTGTACCTAACATCTTCATCACACTTTCCATCAATTTATTTCTTTCAATCAGCACCCCAGGAAGAAGTCACTCTCTCGTCGGACCACGTGGTGTTTCGGTTTCGTGATTCCTTATTGAAATCATCAATTTATCAGAGGCGGCCCCTTACCCGTCGCCCGCGTCGTTATTTATGGGGGCAATCAGTTTTAAGTAACTTGAAAGTTATGGTTGAAAATGAGCCGTGCTAACGAGCTGTCATTATCAGTGAGATCTCTCTTTTCGCACTTGATCCACGGGGAAATCTCAGAAATAATGTTCACTTAGCCAAAACGGCGTCGACATAATTAGTCGGAGAATGTAATTATGAGTTAACGGTACGAACCTAGCTAGAAATGGTGTAGTCGGAAAAATAAGTGGGAAATATTCAAATTGCAGTGCTTGCCTCCAAAATCTCTACTTACCTATAGAATGGAGTTGTGGAAAATGTATAAAAGGTCTGCCTCGATAAAAAATTCCAAAATTGATCAATCGCAGAAGACAAAGATGAGATAATTGGAATTCGAGAAGTAATTTTTTTTTACATTTCCGTGAACATATTCAATTGGTAGCGATAATCCTAGTTAATATGTGTTAATATTCTAATTAAATCGGTATTATTTTTAGGGGCATACTACTGACCGAGGAGTATTGAGCTGGGTTACGACACTTTCCTATAAAAGTATCTATAGAAGATAGAGTGGTGGCATATTTATCAAAACGGAATTCGACAAACATCGAAACGATAATTAGAACTCACATAAAGCGAAGAGAACTCATTAACTCGTTGCAGTAGTCGACCCGACTAAAAAAGGTAATGAGGTGTAAGTTCAAAAATTATAAGTTGCATATGCATAGCAGTCAATTAGTAAAAAACATTGTAGGATCTATATGATGCAAAACAACACCAATGTTTTCTGCCTTCAACAATATAAGTTTTCAATTAAGTTTGAATAATAGGAACAAATTCAATTGCTATATTGTCACCAATTTCATGTTTCTATTGTTACAGACAAATCTAAGACAAATCAAGTTACAGATTTACTTTGAATTGAAGTTATTGAAAGAGTTAATATTCGTTGCTCTCTATACTTTTACATCGGTTTTCTCTATATAGATAAATATTCATTATCTAAAACGATAAACTTCCCGAAAACGTTTTAATATATTATTCATGAAAAGTAAAGAGTTTATTGATGTTTGGGATCTTCAATTCAATAATCAGAGCGTAACTTATTTCAACTACTGAAATGTGCTTTTCCATAATCTAACGTTCTATTTTGACTTTTACTATTTATTTCATTGTACCATTTTTTAATAAACCAAGTTACGAGCACTTGGAAAAACCAGTGTGGTTGATAAATTACACACAAAAAAAACAGTTAAAGTAATTTTGATTTATGACATTTAAAATTACCCAGTTATATTCGAGTCAATCTCATGGATTTGAAAAAGTAACGCTTCTTCCTGAATCACTAGCCCCCCGTTACGCCCCACAGAGCGTGCCCTATGAGACATCGACGCCCCGTCGAGATCCCCTGTCACGCTAGTCTGAAACTCACCGTTTGAATCTACTTTTCTTGTCTGCGATCCCACTTCTGAATGTTGTATTGGCATTGTTGGCCGTTTGAGAGATCGAATTCGGCAAACGACAATAAATACAGGGAGAATGTAGGGAGCAAAAGGGGATTATTCGGTGCGAAATGTCTTATTGTGCTGAGTGATGGAAATGAATGATTGAAATGTAATTGGGAACGATATGTGAGACTGATTGGCTTTGGTGAAGACAATAAGTAAACCTAATGTCTTTTATTCAAATATTTTCTTCGAAGAAAATCGCTCGATATATGCTATTGAACATGTTATAAGGGGAACACGAATGTTATTGAGTTATCTTCACTTCAAGTATTCAACTGTTTTTAGTTTCTCAAGTTTTCTATAATAAAATTCAGTGAATGAAGTTCAGAAACCAAGAAGTCACATTCAAACCGCTGCCCATGTTGAAACCAAGAAATGTCTTTAGAGTCAATTTTTGCCTCATACTGTGTTTTATTACTAATAACTACCCAACTGCACCTAAGTACATCACGATTCCATCAGGAATAAACAATTAACAAGAAGAACAATGTCAGAATACTTTTTGAAATTAGACGATGAACATCGAGTGTAATGGAATAAGACGACAATTATCGTAAATGATGCTTTAACTTTACATTCTCATGTCTAGAGACAAGTGTATATTAAACATCTGTTTAGAAATGTGGCAAACTTGTACTACATCGAATATTCAAAAGATTATTTAACACGTTTCAAATATCTATTAACATCTATCGAAGAAGTTTGAGAATGATAATTTGAGTGGGAAAATTACAAGGTCTAGTCCCAATTCTGAAGACGGAAGCAGATTCTGGCCTCCAAAACATTGACATGAGTATCCGTAAAAATGCTTAGCTTCTTTTTATAGGAAAATACACACTGAGGTGCACTATACGTTTGCCCTTTCTACACTTGTGTAAAAAGAGCAAACGTATATAATTGTTATTTTCATTTCGATTGTGGGGAGTGAGTCATTACGAGACAGGTTAATGAAAAAACTGACTTTTTATAAAACTGGAAGTTTTATGCTGGATAATTAAAAAAAGGGATGAAAGAGAGAACATTTCCGTAGATACCCTACCATATTTCTCAACAAAGCAAATCACTTTCGACCACCAGCTCCCGCAGCTGGAATAACTTCGGTCGAACTTGCCGGGAAAAGCATTCTTCAACGCCGCCGCAGGTTTTGTTTTAGCGTCTAAGAAACCGCTCTGGGAAAAATATGAAAAATCTTCCTCATACATTAACTCGACTTTTTATCGTGGAACTTTAAACTTAAATATTGTCCTCTGAACAAGTCCTATAAAACAAAGGAATATCACGTAATAAATTGTATTTGTCTTCTCACGACAATTTGTAAACGGTAACGCCCAAATCGGCGGGATGTATGGAAGGACAATGGCCAACTGGACAACAGTGTATTCGGAGTTTTGAGAAGGAAACGCTTCATCAATTGGTTCATAGAATGAAAATCAAGTCATTAATAAAACCAATATTTTTATATCGCCGAGGAAGATTCAGGACAAATTCACCAAGGTTAAAAGTGCATTCGTTTTTGAACAGCGGTAAACAGAACATCAATTTGGAAATTGCAAATGCTAGTATAAACGAATTATGTGTATCAGAATATACTGAAATTTCATTAAGATGATGAAATGTTTACCAACTGCTGTGATTGGGTACTTGCCTCACATTCGCATAAAATATGACGAGCTGCCTCTACCTTATTGCATTGCCTCAATGCAATAGCTTGTTCTTGTGGAAACTATTCTTGCGACTTTTTCCACTTATCTAGGCGTCTCTTGCTTTGGATTTCTGTCCCATTGATCATCGTACAAATTGCCACTACAATGCATTATCTACTATTGATATTATTAGAAAATTTATTGCGGTCCGTCAGTTTCTAAAGTTCATCAGGAGTTCCATCCATTCATGGTAATCTGGAATCTAGCACTACTCCCAGATATTCAACTTCTCCTCTAGAGTTGTAGAGCCTCTCTATCTTATCCTTTTGGTGAATATTTGATTCGAATGGCTTATGTTAAACCCTTCAAATTAAGCCCTTAATATATTATTATGACCTGGACTAGAATGACTGAATCGTCATCACATTCCATAAATTATATCCATTATGATACAAAAGACGTGTGAGTCGTCCTTTACAAGGTTTCATAACAGTGAGAAGAAAACGCCGGATGGCCCGTTGCTACCCGGGTCAGTAATGTTTCCCCCATAAAGGTAGTGTATTGAAAAGTCAGTTTAAAATGTATGTGAAAAAATATGTACAGAACAGACAAACAAACAAAAAACAAAACCTTGGTACAATAACACAAAACAGTATTTTATTTTATTTATGAAATATCTAGTTCAGTCTCGAATGATCGATTAAATTACAACCCTTTTATTCACTAAAGGGAATACCTTCAAAATTGCGATCGTACATTCAAGTATATCTCAAACCGCTCTCTGTCCACTTGACTATATTCTTCCCAACTCCAAAGCGTCATACAGGAGTCCTTCTAACAAACTTTAAAGTTGTTTGGTTTGTGCCGACGGTCCGTATAGTTCGAGTAGTATAAATTCAGCTTGTTTATCAAGATTGATAACGTGTGTTAGTGGAATTAATTTGCCATTCTCCCTCTTCTCGGCGCGAACACTCAACTTTTTTCCGTCGAAAAGTTCGGGGTAATTTATTTCTGATTTTGATGGATACCCCATTACCTAACGAAATATTAGTAGAAGCGAGCTGTGAGAGAAAAGTTTTCGAAATGTTTTATTGGTTATTCCCGTGTTGTTTCGATATTTCTTGTGAGAATCGAATGTCGGAAAATCAAGGGGAGATTCAAAGTTCATAAGAATTCTAGCGAGAAACTTGTTCCTTGCGTTGCTAGTAACGAATATATAATTCATGTGCAAGATCAATGTCGGCAGCAATTTTAGCCGGTTGTTAGTTTTTTGGTATATTCGACTCTTAGAATTCCTTCACTTATATTTTGTTCTTTGTCACATCTTCACTTCTACGCTTTTCGGTTTATTTCACGAAAGTATGGCAACAAATTGTTTTTCTCAAGGAAAATACAGAAACGTAAATATAAAAATTTATGGAGGATAAAGACCAATCGGATAAAGATTGTTAGAAAACGAAAAACAGCAGGTATCAGACTCTTCAACAAACTTGATGCGATAATGAAATCGGCTTTGTGTCAATAAGGAAATCAACATATTGAAAGGATATTGGAGGAAAATCAGTTTTTTATCGACCTTCTTTGAATATGTTCATCACCTTCCACAATCTGAAAAATATGAAAATTATAATGGAGAAATTTAAACAAGTGTAGAAAGGCAAACTTTTTAATTTAACCCTATAAACTGCGTTACTACCGTTTCACATAGCGGTTATACTTTGTTAGACAGTTTTTGAGCAACTGAGTAGATCCCAAGTGTTTTTTAAATTTTTGTTACTCAAGGATTTTCGTATAAATGATGAAACGGAAACCATTAGGCAAGTTTCAAACACTCCTATAATTTTCGAAATCATTGGTCAAAAAATAATAAACGATGTAGTACTAGGTCCATTTCTTACTAAAGGTTCTAAGTAACGGCCGGTACGTTGCATCTCAGTTGAAACCGCCATCAATGAACCATAGCCGTTAAATTGTGTTTGAGGTAACCATGTTTAGCAAAACCGTACTCTATGACATTGACAACATCACATCAAACATTTGGATGGTTGGATTGATAACCTTTTCGAGGATGATTACCACGAAATATATTTTACAGAAATACAGAACACTGGGCAATCGAACTATCCAGCATTAAATGCATTTGAATGGCAATATGTTATGACATTAAATTAGACAGAGACACGTTCATTTTTGAACATGATTGATTTTCTAACTCTCGATTGAAAGATAACCTCTGTTAAATTTATTGAGTACTGAGTCCTACGATTATTCCTTGAAACTTTTTCCCTTGAAGACGAAATTGAAGTGTCCTTCAGATTTTTTTTATTATTTTTTGTAGGTAGAAAAATATTGGAAAGTATTTTAATGAATATTTTACCAGTTTTGAATTTCAACCCACTATATTTTTTAGATTTGTATTCATGTTTCTAGATATCAGTTATTGAAAGTTGAGTTTTTTTTCATCATTTATCCTATTTCAACCCTTAGTATACTCAAGTATGTTTCATCCAATTCAATTCAGTAGTAGTATGGCGTGGCGGATGTATCTTTGGACGGTGCCTGAGTAGTTCTTAGTTGATTTTGTATAGTCTCAATTGGACGGTGCCTAAGTAGTTCTTAGTTGATTTTTTATAGTCTTAAGTACTCGCGATCCAATTTTCGGTAGTAGGAAATAATAACAAGGTCGATACATAATACGTACCTTCAGCAGTAGACAATTTGGTTATATAATAACAAACTTGGAGGAATTGAGCAACTGAAGCGGATTTCGAAACATTATACCTAGTTTATATAAAGAATATTAAGATTAGAAAATAACATGACTGTGGGTTTGCAAGCCCAGGCAAGAAAATATACAAATTATTCATTGAAAAAATACACTGTGACTTGTTTCCTCGGCAAAACTCATAGGCTACTTGAACATTTTACGTAATCAGTACTAGTAAACATTGCAGAAGGTACTTATGAAACCCCTGCAAGAAATTTAAACTTCTCTCAGGATAGGGTGAAAGTTCTGCATTTCTGTCGTATAATTATTAGATTTTATCAGATATATACGAACCTCCAATATTCAATCAAAAAAATACTAGCCACGAATGTCCAAAAAATTCACTGTCAGATCATTTTGGGAGTGTCACTTGCATGTAATGTCATGTTTTTTTATACAGGTATAATACCAGAAAATGATAAGCTTTCCTTGACAAATCCCCAAACTTTTTCTTAAAAAAGGTGGTAGTCACTTCTTGATCCCCCGCTTTGTTTGCCATAGTATTGGACGTTTTTTTGCTCATACGTCATGTTCTACATGACAGTGGGACGACAGTAGCCAGTTTGGCTGGCGTGGGTGGTTTGCTCCACTCACTCAATCGACAGTTGCTCTGTATGAATCGGTGGTTCAAGCCGTGAGGTTGGACGATTGATTTTCACTTCCTATCGTACAACCCATACTAGGAATATAACGTTAAAAGGTAAGACCTCGAGAATCATTAGCTCGCACAAGTTTCGACTTCTGAGAGTAGTCGTTCTTAGGAGAGCGAAAAAACAGATTTTCATCAGTTATTTTTCAAACATCAGTTCTAATAATATGCCAACGTGTTCCTGATATTGATGGCATAGTCGTCGATATAACTTTGGGGCACATAATTGGTAAAATACAGATTAGAAGTTCCGCACAAATGATAGATCGAAAATAATCTTTATTCTTTCGTAATTCAATAGCGAACAACCTTCATTACCCAAAATTGATACCAGCAAACATCGAAGATATACACCAATTGTGAGTACTCATTCCACGCTGTTCCTACTAAACCTTTGCTTTCATTGGAATTTTTAGGGTATACTAGGTTAGTTTTCAAAAACATATCAAGTTTGTTGAGTTCAGAAAAAAAAATTCCAAAAAAGGAGGAAGATGTATGATGCATCCAGTTAGAGATCCTTAATTGAACTCAAGTAGAGATGACGAGCAAATACCTAAAGAATGGTACTGGACTGCTTAGTGCACATATTCTTTCTAATATTGAGATTTAAAATTAATCAAATAGGGAATTATTCACAGATGAATTCTGGTAGTCCCCAATTTAGAATGACAGTTGAAGAAGGCATTCTGGAAGAAACGAAAATTTTTAAAACGGTAAGCTCATCCATGCTCATTTAGTAAGATTGTTTGTTACCTTCATCCTTACACGTAGTAGGTACATAGTTTGTACTTGTGACACGAGTTGCAAATACGCAAACAAAGCAAACAAAAAAAAAGGAAGTTGAAAGGTTGTTTTCAACTGTTTTGTTAAAGCTACAAAAAGGAAAAAGCGATTGAGATAAAAATTCGGTAAATCCTGAAAACAAATCAGATAGTAGGTACATTCAGGAACTGACGGCTAAAATTGTATCTTGTCATTGATTTTGAGATGAGTATGTGCACCTTTCCTTTGAGTGTAGATCGGCATCTTACCTTAGGAATATGCAATAACGACTTTTGGAGGATATTCGTGGGAGAAATTTCTGGCAAACGGTTTTCGAAAAAAAATTATTTGAGAAAAATAAATAATGGAGTGAACTCAGCAAAATTTGAAATATATGCTCCCTTTTTTTAAAATTTCATATTTTCTCTACTTATTCGAATATATTCGAACAGTGAAACTGTAAATAACACTGTTGAATATTGAGGACATTACAGAGCTGCGTGGCACTTGTTCATATCTGTAAGTTTAAAATTTCGGCCACACAAACAAATACATTTTGCAATAACCCTTTGAATGGTAAAGGCTTCAATCTGCTAACGACTAACTTTTCTGGAAGAAGTCATTGTGATTTCTCTTGTTCGTGTTTCATGTTCATGTTTCATGTTCATTAAGAAAGTACTTCACGAATATCTTTGACAAATTCGATTCCAGTCTATATTATATCGAAACAAGTAGAGAAATAGTAATTTCTGATAGAAATAATTCAAATTTGATATCGACTACTTAATTATTCACATTGAGGCATTTATAAAACAATCAGCCGAAATTTACGAAGTTTCCATTACTTGAAATCGATTAGAAAAATAGGGTGGTAGCTGACTCCAGGCGCCAAACGAGAAAATAATGAAAGTTTTTCCTGTGCTGTCCAAAAGCCGAGCTTTTTATGACCGACGTCGGAGAAGGAAACACTGGGAAATAACGAAATCAACCAAGAACTTGTAAGTTGGAGAGCGTTCCGCCAGTGGCTTGTAGTAGAAAAACAACTAGGTTACGTATAATGAGAATTAAACTTTTGGGTTATTTTGGAAATGAAATTACACGACCCATGATATCGTCTGTTGCTGCTAACACACTTTTAGGGGAGAGGTATGAAGTATATATTACACTTTTTGAAACAAATGTCCGTGGAACCAAATTCCATATAATTATAAGCATTTATACGTCTTCATTGTTTACTTTGTTTGTAGTAGTCGCTAAGATAAGTCGTGTTATGAAAAGCTCGGCGATTTTCGTATCAAAGAATTTCTAATAAATTTTGCGTAAAAACTGAAATGAAGTGTAACACAGTATGTGAAGTGTTAACAAAGGCATATGGCGAGTCTGCTATGAGTAAAACAAGAATTTAAGAGTGGTATAAGCGTTTCCAAGATGGCCGTGAAGACTTTGAAGTTAACGAACGACACAGACGGTCCATCAGTACATCAGTAAAATCGATGAAGACGTGGAAAAAGTGATAGAAATGGTTATGAAGTCATGTGAAGTCCACGTAGTTTCTTGAATTCATTTGTGTTCTGACTGAAGTTTTGATTTTGACAGACCTGTGCAAGTATTTATGTTTCATTTCACAACCTAGATTTTTTTTCATAATATTTCGAATTTCTATCAGGAAAGTGGAAAAAATATTTCGACTCATTTCATATAGATGTCAAGATATGATTCAAAACATATTCACCATCATTTTGATGACGCTGAAGATACCCCCATTGAATACGAAACATATTTTGAGACAGACTCTATGGAGAACAGAGCTATATATAATGATTAAGAATAAGATGGAGACATGTCTGATAAAACTAATGAGCTGCATCATTCTACACATTCTCCATAATTGAACAAATAATGTGGGGAACATATTCGAGTTTCATCATTCGTTAGGAAGGACGATGAAATAGTTTGGGATAAACACATGTTTTCAAATTCTTTGTTTCATATGATGTAGCTTAAAACATTAGCCCCATTTTATGAATTTTATGAGTGGTATATGAAATTTACCGTAAGGGCCTAACGTCACAAATCAGCGACACTAAATAGTAACTTGGTACATGTCTAAGAACTGAACCCAACAGCCCAATAAAATAATTTGATAACTTATTTGTTGGACATATTGAAGACTGAAAACTTTTTGCCAGTATAGCATCATTGATCATCTATAAGCTAACCTCCATTCTGGCAAAAAAGGCAGCTCCACGTTTCGTTTCACCACTGGTGACAACTCAGCCCCGTTCGTTTCGGCTTTTATCGATCTCGTTGTCTACAGAAGCAACGTGAACGCCTGTTTTCCAAACAGCCCACTACGCGAATTTATGTAAAGGATACATTGTTTAGAGGTTTCGCCTCGGTGACACTTCACCTGTGCACTATACAAGCCCTGGTTAGATGCACTAACACAGATTACAAGATTTTAGCGGTGAAATACGCCGAATTGCCAACTTTCCCGCTACCAAACGACGCCTCCGCGCCATATTTACGAGTGGAAAGCGAGTAGTTACAATTTTCCGACTTTTTTAATCTTGGATAAGTGGAAATATATGGTTCGAATGGAATAAGTTAACCGAGTCTGTTAAGACGAACTGTTTTTATAGGAGACAGACTTCTGGAACATTGTGGCCATATATACATAATCGCACACTTCCACTTTCCAACAAGGACTATGCGACTTGTGAATTAATGTTATCAACAAGGGAGACCTGGGCCATAGCTGATTGAAGTTATCACAATTGCTGAGATCGAAAAAGTATAAGTGAAGTATAAGTAGTATAGTAACCTATATCGTACTGTCAGCTTGTGTGAGGAGAGTTTTAATTAGGAAAGTGTGGCCAGTTAGATTACTGGAATGAAACGGATTAAACAAAATAGGATGACAATGAATATGAATGAAATTCTAATATATAAAACTAACATACAAAGTATGAAGAATAAGGTGAAAGAATGATAATATAGGTCCTCAGTTAACAGAAATAGAATTTATTCATCAAGAATTCCTTCACACCTTTTTGAAATTTTGATATTCCCGATATCTTTCGCACCGTTTCTCAAATACCTAATAATTTTTCCACCACTATAAATAGTATATCCAATTATCTAAAATAAAATAAATGAAAAATTAAGCAAATTAATTTTCACCACCACTTTTAATGGGTCTTTGATGGTTCTCATGTCGTACAATAAATTATAAAAATAATATCAAATGTTCGTTATAAAAGCGTTCAAGTTGTTTTAGAATAATAATTTACAATATTATTGAAATGGAGTATAGTCGAAGTAAACAATATTGTGCACACTTAAAGTTGTCGGCACTCTCAAAAGTCAAAAAACCCAATACATGGAAATGAACCGTCTGCGAACTAGTCCACGTGGACTGAACAATTGGCAGTTCGTATTGGATAATTGTTACTAAGTTTTATTATTGGCTGAAGAGTCATAAAATTAAATTTGAAGTCATTTTACGGTGACGAATAGAAATCGGAGAATGCGAAGATGGGTATCGTCGTCGTGTCATTAATGTTCAGTTCAGGAACTGATCGCCATTCGAGTGTTAAAATTCGATGTTGATGCAGTTATAAAAACTTTATGTTTAAAATGTGGTGTCCTTGGAGAAGTACCAATAGTAATAACGAGTGTGATAACAACGCAGAATTTTTCCAGTGTAGTGATTTCAATAGCAATGGTGAACAATGCGAAAAAGAGATACCACTGAATAAGATTTGATGCATTGGAATATTGAAACACAGAGAGTATGTTTCAATGTATTCAAGAATCTAAATTTCAAGTTTGGTTTGGAGGGAAATAAACTATTACAAGCAACATCAGATTTGACCGAAATTCCTTTCTCAACGTAAAATAGCCAAAAACAAACCTTATGAACACAAGACGCGATGTGATACAGGATTACCAAAACTTTAAGACGTTCATCTAATAAAATCATTGAAAAAAACAATATACGACTATTACAAAAGCAATGAGATTCCTACAATTGAAATCATAAGGAAGAAATTAAATACTTCCGGCCATAACATGAGCTGCTGTGACAAAACTCTTCAGAGTTGGATAAAGAAACTACAATTTAGATTCAAAATAATAAACAAACGTCAAGCAGTTATGGAAAGCAGACGAACAGTGGACTTTCGTAACAAATACTTAGATCAAATAACTAAATATAAACAAGAACAATGGCAAATTTTCTATCTGGACGAAATTTGGTATGTTTGAAGGTGATTGGTATGACACTCACGACACAGTTACGAAAGGGTGGACTGATGTACGCCTAACATGCCTGCAAACAAAGGATCGCGACTAATCATTGTGCATTGCGGAGGAAGTAAAGGATGGGTTCCGAATTCTTTGAAATTATG
>WOGR01001944.1:0-18556 GCA_015342045.1 Leptinotarsa lineolata | reverse complement strand
ATATCAAAAATTTCAAAAAACAAGGGCGCCCCTTATAATTTCCGTACTATAATTAATTATTAATTAAAAAATATTTTTTTAAATTAATTCTACTAGTGAGTTTATTAAAAAAATTAACACTAACAGTGAGTATAAAGCCTATTGTAGAATATACAAACGTAAGGGTGCCTATTTTTATCCTGTCCAAACTATTGAGCATTCAGGTGTAAACAGGTATTTAGGTCGTAGTTAGTTTCACTTACTTGTTTAATATATCAACCAAACATTATATTGAGCGCTGTTTTATTGCGAATACGTTAACGAAGCCGATAAAGAAAACTCGTTGGCAATTATTATCAACCTGATGAATAACGACCCAAAAATCAAATGCACTTCATTGGCAATCAACAACATCTATAGAGTGGGAAAAGTCCAAACAAATATTCTATGAACGATAATAGTAGAAAAAAAAGTTGGTTGGATATCAGGATCAATTTCTTCTTAGAAAAAAAACAATTGTTTTCTTGTCGACGTTTCGAATTTAATTAAATTCTTCCTCAGGTCTCGAAAAGTAGTTTTTTCCGTACTAATATTACTATTATTGAAACCATCAGACATATTAAATACATTAAAAAGAAAATAAAGAACATTGCAACAATTTCGAGACAAGACCAAGACAAAACATGTCGTTTTGTGTTGGAATATAAAATAATAAATTCATTTCGTGCTGAACAGTAATGAAAAATATGCTCAATGATATGATGTATTTTCATTTGCGTAAATGTTTTCGAATGTCGTTCATTTTTGCATGTACTTGTGATGGTTGCGTATACGCACCTTTGGACGATCATGGTAAATATTTTCATGCGATGGTCAGTTGATTATTAGCCGTGATTGAATTTAATCCAGTGCAAATCAGTATCGGCATGGAAGTATTTCTCATATTTTTTGTAAAAAATTGTCAAAATAAGGTAAGAATCATAAATCGAGTGTAGATTTTGGTATTTTATCATCATTATTTATTCTTATAGTCAGTTTTCGAAATGGGAAATGAAGAGACCACTGACGAAGTTTTATAAGTAATTTAGTAGAGGAAGATATGGATAATCAAATTTATGGTTCAATTGATATCGTTTATGTGCCGCCGAAAACCGACGAGTTGACCGATGAGGAGAACATTGATGAAAATACAATCGAAGGGAGGGGGATATTGCGAGAACTTATGAAATACAAATGAATAAGGATAGTGATGATTAAGATGACATCCCTTTGAGTGGAATAGCAGAACGTGCTGAGGCGGATGTTGTCAGAACTTCTAGAATACAATTGAATGAAGATAGTCATGATTCAGAATATGATCTCTCTCTGAATGAAATAGCAGAACGTATTGAATCAGAAAATCAAAAAGCTAAGAAATCTCAAGAAAGTGTTATTCCAGAATGGAAAAGATTAGATATACCTACCTACTCAGGTTCTCCCCAATACTATTCTATTGAACATTTGGATAACAAAAGAGCAGAACATGACGGCAAGACGCCTTACGAAATCTTTCCACTATTTTTGGATAACGAGGTGACCGAAAAAAATTTAAATTTTTCAAATACCTATGCAACACTGCGGCCTTGGAAAACCGAGTTCTGAAGCGGGTATTGGAGTCCGAAGACATTGAAAGAGGAAGGCGCCAGACAGTTGTACCCAGGAACAGACGACGGGAGGTGCTCAATGAAATCCATGACGGAGTCACTGGAGGACATCTAGGAGTAACGAAGACCCTCCAGAAAGTGAGACAACGGTTTCACTGGGCTAATTGTCAAGCCGACGTCAAGGACTGGTGCAGAAAGTGTGCTGTATATGCTGTCAGTAACGGACCTCGAATACGACCGGAAGCTCCGATGCGCCAGTATAACGTGGGTAGTCCCTTTGAGAGAATTGCCATCGATATTGCTGGCCCGTTCCCAGAGTCCGACCACGGGAACAAATATATCCTGGTAGCCATGAACTACTTCAGTAAGTGGGCAGAAGTCTATGCCCTGCCCAACCAGGGAGCCTTTACCGTGAATGACGTCCTGGTAAAGGAATGGATATGTCGATTCGGTGTCCCATTGGAGCTGCATTCGGACCAGGGTAGAAATTTCGAGTCCAACCTGTTTCAAGAAATGAGTAAACGTTGGACATTCAAAAGACCAGAACCACAGCTTTACATCCACAGTCCGATGGAATGAAGAAACGAATGAGTAGGACTATAAACCGCCACTTGTCCAAGGTAGTCTCTGACCACCAAAGAGACTGTGACCTGTATCATCACCTGTTCCTGTTGGCCTATCGTTCGGCAGTGCATGAGTCAACCGGCCAAACCCATTCAAGTATTATAATGGGTCAAGAGCTGCAGCTTCCTTGCGATCTGAAATTTGGAGTGCCTCCAGAACAAGACACTGCGGTGAAGACTATGTCAGCAAGCTTCGGCAGAGAATGGACGACATCCATGAACGAGTCCATATTAACATCCGGAGTGCCAGCGATAGAATGAAGAAGGCCTATGACATCAAGGCGAATGCTGAAGGATTCGAAACTGGAGACCTAGTTTGGCTGTACAACTCTAAGCAACGCTGTGGTCTATCACTGAAGTTGCAGACCTTTATGAAGAAAATAAATGACCTCGTCTACCGAATCCATAAGCCACTTCGAGAAAAGCCTAGGATCGTCAATTTCAATAGATTGGCTCCTTGTGCTGAAAATCACGATAAAGTTCACGCCCTCAGACCACCAGAGGATGAAATAACGTTCCAGAAGTTCATGTCTTTATACTCGAACAGACAGAAAGTCGTACTTGGAGTAACCCAAGAAGAGCCACGAGAACTTCTCAAGGTTCCAGTTGGTTACGCACTAGCTCACTGCATGGCAGAGGATCTCCAAATGACCACAGGTATCGCTGTGGTATTCAACAAGAAATTTGGTCAACTCCAAAGAGTACGAGAACAAAATCCAGAAGTTGGAGGAGTGCTACAGTTGAGAAAGGGCCAGAGAAACATTTTCTACTTGGTGACCAAAAAGCATTCTCGTGACAAACCGTCATATGAAGATGTCTGGAGGAGTCTTACCAGACTGAAAGACACGATTCTCGACCAGAATCTTGTGGACTTGGCAATCCCAAAATTAGCCTCTGGGCTCGACAGGCTGGATTGGAAAATTGTGAGAAGTATGTTGGAAATGATCTTCAGATCCAGCGGTATCAAGATTTTAGTATGCAGTAATGACATCACCGAGCATAAAGACTGTGGACTGTTACTTCCATCGAACTTCACAGAGCAGATATGGAGAGTCCTGCAGGTATCGACACACGCCAAAGATGACATTTCGGGGGAAAACGTATTTAAGAAGGGGGCAATGTAACGAATCTGAAACCGCCTCTGACCGGTTGCAGGTAACGACAGCCATATCACCGAACAAACACATGACCTCTCCTTGAAAGAATTCAGCCTGGAATCGCCGGTAATATTCCAGGCGAGTACCGAACGAAACACAGATTTCTCGGAAGGACCTTTACCGATATAAGCTCGTCTGACCAAAAAAGGCAGTTGAGAAAGTGATTCCATAGTGTAGGTAAATCAATAAAAATAAGTTTTTTAATAAATAAATTAGTTTGTGATATTGAAATATTGTAGAGAATAAATTATTTGAGACAAGTCAAGTCATTGATTTGTCACGATATGTTTTTTTATTTTTGAATGATAATTTGACCACAATCTTTTTTTATACTCGGTGAATTGAAACTCAACTGTTATTTCGTAAATTTTCGAATGAAACACTCAATATTTCTTTCAAAATATGGTTTCTTCTTGATAAGCTATTTTCAGAAATGTGGGTTGTTGGCTCGTTGTGTGGCTTGTTCTTGAATATTTCTTCTTCTTGTTGAAGTTGTTTTTCCAATTCTTCTTTTAGCGTTAGAGTGTGACCTGTATCAGTTGCATATGTTCCAGCTATATGTGAATTTTCGAAGATGATACCTGCATAAATTTCATCGTTTCAATTTGGAACCTATGGTTCCAGAGACATAACAAAAAAAGTTCTGAAAAATATATTATTTTCAACATTGAACTCATCTACCAAAAACTTCGAAAAAAAATTTTCATAGTGAAACAAATTCGAGATAACTCTTAAGGTGATCAATCCTCTCAAAAATATGGAAAGAAGAAATTCCAATACAGATAGTTTGTTCAGGAGACTCAACCTTAATAATGTGAGGCTGTTAAAGGATACAAAAATTGACATAAGGTGTAGAAATGAGTCCACAAAATTCTTTATATAGTTAAGTAGGTTTAAATTGGAGGAGTTATATTTTTAGGAGTGATTAATTTTTGGGAAAGTTTTTGGCTTTCTACTACTTCATCTTGATACGAAATCTTCTCAAGAAAGGAAGGAAGCAATCATTTTTGAAAGAAGTAACTCTAAACATAGATATGTAGATCTTGCAAAGAAATAACTTTCAGACAAAAAAATTATCGCTTCCTTCCCTTCTTTGGAAGATTGAATAGGTTTATTCTGAATGGATAGCATCAACGATACCAACATTTTTCGAGGTCAGGTTTCTTACAAAATCACAAAGTGGAATATTTATAGCAACATAACGTTTCCTTTGAAGTTCACTGGGTTCCCTAATAACATAGTCAAATTACTTTGAAATAACAGAGTGTTTCAAAATATTAGTTTGGGAAAAATAACTGTGAGAATTAAATTGATTTTGGAATTAGTTTTATTTGTTTCTTTAACTTACTTGAACCGCTCCAGAGTAATATATAGTTATGCAACGCTATTTTTCTGAAGAAAGCTTTCCATGGGTTTGAAAAAATCAATAGAGAACCGTTTTTTAGTTTTGATTTATCCCGTTTTGGAAAATTGTTATTGCTTGATAATGATGAAACTTTTCAAATAGGTTTTTATTTTGAAAATGAAACGGAAGGATACATCGATTTTTCGACATTTTTTCCAAATTTCTTCCAAATCGTCAGATGCAGTGTGACCCTTTTTTGATGGAAACACCCCCTAAAATTTGAAGTTGTGAATCGATTTGAATATTTTTTTTTAATGTCGAGTACTGAAAGGTCTACTTTGAAACAAAATTTGAAATGTTTATTAAAGTTTCAGGGCATACTACGATATTTTTTCTTAGTCGAAAATTGGGATTTTTTATTAGCGATTTTTTATTGAAAAAATTAGTACGCCACTGAATTCAGAGTGTTTCTAAATAGGTGTGACCAAAATTTCATGAATGAATATTCAATATTAACAAAGTTATGACAACTCAAAAATTCGAAAACTCACACAGCTAACAGTCAAAATATATCATTTTTTTATGATTTCAACAATAAAGGGCTTCCAGATGAAAAAAAAAACGAATATCGTGAATATTTTTGATGAAAATAACGGACTTACATTCAAACAATTCAACTAACAATGAAGCAAAAATTTTAATAAACCTAACTAATAACTAATTATTGAAATGTTTTGATTCAGTGCATTGATTAATTCTAACTCATATTCTAGTAGCCTCTACTAATCCACCACGTATTTCGATACATGTGTCGTAGCGCTCACGAATGTTTCTGATTACGTTCCTTAGTTCTTGAGGGCTAATATCTGCACATACCTGTCGAATTCTTGCACGAACCTCATTTATATCTCTTGAGCGGTTTTTGTGAACCTTTTGTGCAGAAATTCCTCAGAGAAAAAAGTCCAAAACTGTGAGGTCTGGAGATGTGGGTGGCCACTCTATAAACGGACTACCACGGCCTATCCATCGGTTTGGAAAATGATCATTAAGCCATTGCCTCACAGCTCTGGCATAATGAATTGAACACCTATCTAACTGGACAATTAAATTTGATTGTTCATTGATTGGCAGCATCCCAAAACTCTGTGTTTAAAAATTCTAAAAACCTCTGTGCATTTACGCTATTTGTTTTTTTTTCATCTGGCGGCACTTTCTTGTTGAAATCATAAAAAAAATTCCCATACTATATCTGTTGATATAGGGTGTTTTTTGTGACTGTTAGTTGTGAGTTTTCGAATTTTTGAGTTGCCATAACTTTGTTAATAATGAATATTTTTTCATGAAATTTTGGTAACATCTGTTTAGAGGTACTCTGAATCCAGTGGCGTAGTAATTTTTCAATAAAAAAAATCGCTAATAAAAAATCCCGATTTTCGACTAAGAAAAAATATCGTAGTATGCCCTAAAACTTTAATGAACATTTCAAATTTTGTCCCAAGGTAGATTTTTCAGTACTTAACATTTAAAAAAAAAACGTTATTTAAATCGGCTTACATTTGCAAATTTTAGGGGGGTGTTTCCATTAAAAATGGGTCACACTGTATGAAAGTAATGGTTTCGAGAAGGCTCTTTCTTTCAGTTTCTGTCTGGAAGGTACTTCTTTGCACGATCTACACAACTTGGTGAAGAGTTTATTTCGAAATGTATTGACTTTTTCGTTTGCTTGAAAGATTTCCTTTTTTGCATGAAGATGAAAAATAAGAATGCCAAAACCTTTCTTTCCCAAAAATCTAATAATACCAGTTACTGACATACCAAATATTTTGTGTCTTGTTGAGAAAATATTCAGGTACCGAAAATAACAATAACTTCACGTCATGACTTTTGTGTCAGTATCATCAAGGCAGGTTATTAATATACCCTTTAATAGGGTGTAGAGATAAATTCAGCCGTCATCATCGTAAAATCGATGTCGTCCATCACTGATGTGACGAAATGAACATTATGACTATGATAAGTGTTTTTCATTCATATAACAATCTCGTAGATCCATATGTTGATGAGTTCTACTTAATAACATCTGAAAGCCTGCCTTTCTATTCAAACACTTAGGCAAATGAGGGAAAATTATATAGGATATTTTGAGCGTTTTTGTCAATTTCGAGAAATAGATTGTAATATATACAGTAATGTTGAAAATGAGTTCCAGTATAAAAATTTTCAATAATGGCATATTTTCAAACTAGCGAGAAATGTGGCCATTACTCGTCACAGTGAATCAATCGAATGTGTAATGTCAAGTTTTTCTGAGTAAAGTGTTATACATTCTCTCTGGCATAAAGGCATAAAAACTGATGTGGTAATAAATTTAGAAATCATATAAATAGTGAAATAATAAACAGAACAAATTCAGGTAGTTATGTGTATAATGATGACGTCGTACCAGAGAAAAGACCAGCAGATGTATTTGCAAACTTATCTCATTCCGTTTTTTGTGCTGATAGTGCTATATATAATTATGATACTTCAAATAATGCCTTATCAAAATATTAATTGTGATAAGGCAATCAAAAAATTAAAACCCAAGAAGGCAGCGGCTACTGCTAGGATCCGTCCTTATAGATAGATAGATAGATTTATTAGTCCTTTGTGCTACATTATGTAGATAGGTCAGGTATTATTTCTCAGGTACAATATGAATGTATGAGATGTCACTACATTGCAAACAAACACATACACATTGAAATATGAGTAAAACCAGAGCCAGAGCGTATATTTTCATAAGTATTTCAAGGATTATATGAACTTTTAGTGTTTTTATCCATATAATTAGGCTGTAATAGCTTGTTTTGATAATGCTGGGTAATCGCACGTTGAAAGGTAAGGCCTCGTTAATCCATTGCTCGCACAAGTTCAGACTTCTGAGGGTTGACGTTCCTCAGCTGGTTAACGAAACGAACAATTTTAAAAACAGTTTTAAATAAATGAATAAATATCCATAATACATTGTTTAAATTGAAGGGGTTATATTTTATAAGGAGTGAATGATTGTTTGGGAAAGAAAGTTTTTGGCTTTCTACTACTTCATCTTGATACAAAAATGAGGGAATCTTCCAAAGAAAGGAAGGAAGCAATCATTTTTAAAAAATGAAATAACACTTAACATAGATGTGTAGATCATTTAAAGAAGTAACTTTCAGACACAAAATTGAAGAAAAAGGCCTTCTGGAATAGCTACTTTCATGCAAACATTGAATTACACGAAAGAAAAAATTCTTTCGTGTCATTTTTTTTTCTTCCATTTTGTGTCTGAAAGGTTACTTCTTTGAATGATCTACACATCTATGTTTAGTGTTATTTCATTTTTTAAAAACGATTGCTTTCTTCCTTTCTTTTGAAGATTCCCACATTTTTGTATCAAGATGGAGTGGTAGAAAGCCAACAACTTTTTTTCCCAAAAAATCAATCACTCCTAATAAAATATAACCCCTTCAATTTAAACAATATTCCTATTGGCTGGGATTTGAAATAAATGAATGAATGACATTAAGATGTCATCGATGACATAAGTAAATCAAACTTATTCCATGACATGAAAAATCGTAATATATGAATGATATGCATGTGCTTTCCTTGAAATTATTTCCATATTGGTATTGAAGAGCCCTGAGGCAAGTGTCGTATGGCGAAACACGTGTCTACCAGTGATGATGGCTGAGTTCCATGTAAGTGAATTTTTCTCATCTTTCATTTAGTATATCGTGTAGAAATGTTGTGAATGATATCTGACTCAAATCCAAAACGAACGTTTGGAATACAAATTGAGTAGGAAAAAGTGTTTTTTGTATTATTCAGTGTTCATATAGAAGTATTTGTTTCGAAAGGATTTTTTCTTTCGTGTAATTCAAAGTTTTTATGGAAGTAGCTGTTTCAGAAGGCCTTTTTCCATTGTGTGTCTGAAAGTTACTTCTCTGAATGATCTACACATCAATGTTTAGTGTTATTTCATTTTTCGAAAATGATTGCTTCCTTCCTTTCTTTGGAAGATTCCCACATGTTTTGTATCAAGATAGAGTAGTAGAAAGCCAAAAACTGTCTTTCCCAAAAAATCCATAATGCAGTTATGACAGTTTCGGAATTTTGGAGGGCTGTAATTCTGGAAATGAGGTAGAACACCAATTTTTCCTGCGGATTCGTGATCGACACGTCAAAGTACGTGAGTACACTTAACTTTTTCAAAATCAGAGAATGCAGCCTATCCAAAATTTCACCTTCTCTAAATATTTATCTTTATTATGATACTCAATATCATTTAGAATCCTTCAAGCTTTTATTTGAAGCCTAAATAATTTCAATGAGTGTGGTGAGATTTCCTAAAGGAGCGTTCACATTTGAACACTAATTCCACAATACTTGTTCACACCAGGCTGCAATTACTCCACTCAAAATATTTGAATAATTCATTACAAGTAGAAAATGGATGGATCGTTATACACCCTATAATGTATCCTGAGCTATTCCATTGTGGACGCACCTCGAAAATCAATAAGTGTCCTAAAAATTCATAATCGAAAACTCCAACAATGCATTATTTCCGAACAACACAGGCCTAAACGAAATTTTATCAGAGTACATCATCAATCATTCGGGAAATTAAAAAACAGATGAGTCACACTGCAATAAATGAAAACAACAAGTGTTACTCATTACCACATGTTGGCCCAATCGATCTAAACTGTCAGGCTAACGTGGAAAGCTGCTCATTTCATCTAAAAACAAATTATGCCTCTCGAAATATATGTCATAAACACAATATGTAGTTAACGTTGTTTTGTGCGAGTGTGAGCTGTTTGGGAGGGTGGGTGAACCGAACTTTGATTTCCCCGGATCTTTCCAAGAAACACGGGAACTTCGTATTGAGAGCACGATTTGAATTACGCGGATTTCAAGAACATTCGTGGAATCGAGAAGGAAATCATAATCGACACATACGTTTTTGTTTGTTTGAAAATGGTTTGCTGGGGTGGCAAATAGAAAATATCATCAAATATAGACGGCCCTTAGAAAATTGTTGATTTGACAAGATATAGGGACTTTAATTATCCTCTTAACGACATTTTTTGTGAATGACTCAATATTTTATACTGGTTGTCCTGGGTTTTCAACCTTCCGTTACACGCGCGGACTGTCAATCCGCCTAAATTTGAATATTGCCGCCATTTCGAAATGAACAGTGACTGTGATTCCGGCGCGTGTAGATACGTTACAAAAATTTGAAATTTTTTCTCGTTGGAAACATCAAACGGCAAGATTTCTAGTATTTTTTACATAGGTACGAAAATTAGCCAATAACATTATTGAAGCTTTTGAAAATAAACAATCTCCTGTTTAACTATCTTCACAGATATGTCGAAGGCTTTCGATTGTGTCAGTCATGATAAACTGTTGGGGAAATTAGAATGGTCTGGCATAAGAGGAATTCCCAATAAAAAAATTGAGTCATATTTAGCTAACAGAACACAAAGAGTCTACAATAACAATCTGATAAGTCAAGAACGTATCATCAAAAGATGAGTAACACAAGGTTCCATATTGGGGCCTTTCCTGTTCCTAATTTATGCTGATGATTTACCTTCATATATGCATCTCAAACTTGAACTACTGACAGTATTATACGCTGACGATACGTCATTCTCTGTACATATAGATAGAACCCGTGATGTTGATAACATATCGGCAAATATTTGTGCCTCTGCTGAACAGTGGTTTGACTCTAATGAACTATATATGAATGAGATAAAAACGTAAATTTTTGTATTTTCAAACTATCGCACTGATGCCATTTCTACATCAGAAAGTGTACAATTTTTGGGAGTTCCTCTTGACTCTTCTCTGCCTGGACCACCCACATCAGTAATCTTTACAACAAACTAGCAAAATCTGTTTATGCCATTAGGCGAATAGCTACAACGGCTGGTCAGAAAGCAGCTCTAATGACATAACATGCTTTTTTTCACTCAGAAATGAGTTATGGGTTGCTGGTTGCTTCAAAGAGTATTTGTCTTGCAAAAAGCCGCTGTACGTAGCATTGTGAAAGCTAAATATAATGAACACTGTAAGCATTTGTTTGAGAATACAGGAATCATGACTCTATTCTAACAAATTATCTTTAATCATGTTATAGAAAATTATCACACACTCACAACACACTCGGATATTCACACCTACAAAATACGCAATGGAAATAATATTGTGCCCCTCTTAAGAAGATTGGATAAAAGCAAATCAATTGGCATCACTTGCTTTTATTTACTTCCTGAAAAAATCAAATATCTGCTACTCAGACTTCTCAGAAATACACTGAAAAAACTTCTCACTAAAATGAGCCTGTATACTCTGAGTGAGTTCAATGATACTCTTAAGGATTCGCTTGGAGATACCTAGTGCATCTTTTCCACTTTTCATTCCTGTTTCTTTATAGGTTGAGAATTATCAAAATGCATTTCATACTCTACATTTTATTTTATTTTTACATTTACAGCAATTTTATGTAACTGTGCAATGTAATATGTGACTTCTCCAAAATATTTGTAGTTTTTATGGGCGCAATAAAGTTCTATTCTATTCTATTTACAGGAATTACTGGACGATGCAATGTTACAGAATGATGATCTGGACATTGAGTACGATGATGAGGAAGATGATTCAGAGAAGATCATTTGGAAGAACAATTGGACAATTCAGATTCAAAGCAGGAAATTTTTGGCACTGTACAAGAAATATCAGAATCATTAGACGGTCCATTTTTTATATGAAAAGATATAACCACTAAGTGGAGAAATCACCAACCGCCAATTCCATTGTAGATCATACAAATAAATGCATTAGTGCAACTGCAGCGAATTATACTCGAGAAAAAAAAACGATGCTCTCACAAATGTATCTGAGCATTATTTGGGTTACTCTACATGTCTGGAGTTCTCAAATCTAGTCGGTTGCATGTGAGAGAATTGTTTAGTAATGATGGCACTGGGGTGGAAATCTTTCGTTTAGTGATGTCAGTAAACAGGTTTCCATTCCTGCTGAAACATCTGAGTTTTGATGATATTCGAACACGGGATGAGTGGAAAACATTAAATAAATTAGCTCCTATCAGAGAAGTCTCTGATGCTATTGTCAAAAAATGCAAAAAGGCATACACACCTTTACATTATGTTACGATTGATGAAATGTTGACGGTCTTTCGAGGGGGCTGTGGCTTTAGGCAATATATTCCAAGAAAGCCAAACACGTATGATATAAAGCGCTTTTTGCCTAAGTGAACGCAAAGCGTTATTTTGTGTGTGAAATGTCGAAATGTCGAAAAGCAGCCAGATGGTCATTATGCTGTCAACACTGCTCCAAGTGCTGTGATTGAGAGACTCTGTGAATTTATAAATGACTCTGGACGAAATACCACGACCGACAACTGGTTAACCATTATACCGTTACTAGAGTCGCTTCACTTTAAGAAACTAACATCGCTAGGTACATTCCGTGAGAATGGGAATGGCGAGATCTGCCCGACAAAACCTATTACCAATAATAGGTCGAACATGGGACTTAAAGTGAAGCTACTGATGATTAAGACCGTACTGCTACCAATGATCCTGTATGCCTACACTGTCTGGAGCCGGTGCGCAGAGACATACAGAAAACAGATCCAATCGTTTATTAATGTGTGCGTAAGGGCCGCGGTAAACTCTCCGAGATATATACTCAACAGATATATATTCCGAGACCTGGAACTGAACACACAATATGTAGACGTGTGCTGATTATGCAAGAAATATCCAAAAATGGATAATGGTCGTATTGTATTGTTTGCTAAAAGTTGTTGGCATCGATACAATGGTGATTCACAAGTTTAACAGTCCCAATAATATGAGAAGAAGAGAGTTTTTGCGGAATTTGTCTTTTCAATTAGTAGACAATCATTTGCGTCAACGGGCTCAACTGACTTGCTTGCCAAGACATATATCATCAAGAATCAGTGAACTAATTGAATGTGAGAAACCAAAACAACGTCTAGCAGCAGTAAATGAAATCAATGTTCCTAGATGGATGAACATCTTCAAGAAACAAAACACAAGATAAATGAAGATAATCTCAAAATACTACACGAGTGTATTAAAGGGAAGAAAATGAATTTGTTGGAAGCCATGGAAATTATAAATCAATGAAAAACCCAAAATATATACCCCTAAACGAGCAAGTCAATCTATGTAGGTCTCACTTTTGAATTTATGTATTGAGCAACACCGGTAATCTCCATCATTTCATAGTTGGTACCTCTATCCACTCAGTACCTAGCCTCCCAGACTACCTTTAACCCCATATAATTCGTGTATCACAATAAACAACAGAAACTTTGCACCAGCAAAAGCAAACAGTTCAACATGAATGGAATGGCGACTGGCGAAATACAGTATGATGCCACATCCAATGGCTGGGCTTTTTTGGTCACGTGACGAAATTAAAATTTTTAGTAAACTTCAATTGTTTCTATATAATGAGTAGCACTTAAAAATAGTTTTTTCATGATAACTTCTTTATTACAATGATATCTTTTGATTCTCAATCTAATTTTTGTGATTGAATTTTTATGTTAGTTCACTATTGAAAATTAAACTATCGAACTATTCATTTTTCATCAAAATCTTGTTCATCGAATTCATAATATATGAAAAAACATTATGAAGTAACGCGAGGTGAACACCGTAACCAACTTTCTTCTTCTTGATTCTCAGACAGCGTTTCGCAATACGCAAGATTACTCGGCAATAGCGGGGTTTTATGCTAACATTACATCAGAGTTCACTCTGGGGTGGTTTTATAGACATTTTGTCGCCTTTAGTGATATCGCTTCGAGAGGGAGACCTGCCCTTATTGCTTCATCCACAATATCAAGTTTGATGGCTGAATTATATGTTTGTGAATGCGAGTTTGGCATTAACTTGCGATCATGAAATTCATAAAAATTTTTCAATCAAAAATATCATCGAAAAGTATTTCAAATTAACATTAAGGACTTCAATAAGATGAATGGAAACACTTTTTTTGTTTAATTTCCACTACGTTTATTTATACCCACGACTGGTATCGGAGTTTAGCCTATTATCAAGTAAAACTAACTTACTTGATAATGGGCTAAACCCAGAAACCGGTCGTAATAAAATAAACGTAGTGTAAATTATACAAAAAAAGTGTTTTCATTCATCCCATTAAAGTGATCATGAATTTCCATAAAATGAACAAGTCATCAATAACACAATTAACATTGAGGAAATAATTTTATCAAAAGTGATACCACAGGATTTTGAAATTTTGTTTATAGATTTCCATTTGATAGCAGACAACTACCATGGTATTGGTGATGAAACCATGTTTCCGCAGGAATCATGGTGCTTGAGAAGATGGTGGTTGGTTGACGAAAGGTCTGGTGAGTATGGTGGGTGAAAAAATCGTCTTACGGTAGTATATCGTGATAAGTTGAAAAGAAGCAAAAATCAAGATTTGGGATATAATGAACAGCAACAATGTATAGAGAACTGAATTTTCTATTGATAAGTAACACGCTAAAATAAGTTTTCGTGGGAACACATTTCTACGTGGACGAGATCAACACTATCCCATTGTTAACCCCCCCCCCTCGCCAGAAATTTTAGACGAAATATATCAAGTGTACAGTACTCTACGATAATTGTTGATTTCAATCCGTGAATTATGTGAAGTAGACTTCAAATTCTAGTCGTTCCCATAGAATAAAGACCATTGCAGTCAAATCAGGAGAATTGCGTGGCCATTCTTTACGATTTTCTTATCCAATACATCGACCCAAATATTATGAGGTGGTTAAAACACCACCTCAATAGAGGAAATTACAGGTTGGCATCGTTATTGCTTGATATAACTTGAATTTTGAGCCAAATCGAAATATTCCTCACCATTTATCTCCGGTTTCGAAAGGAATGGTCCAATAATTTGGTTACCACCTAAACATTTCGTTTTTGGGGATTCAGGGTGTGAAGGGCGTGCCATATATACAGGGTGTAACATAATACGTGAAAATATTCAAGTGACGTATTTCTGAGACAATTTTGAGAAAAAAGTCTATTGAAACTTGTGTCCGAGAATATTTCATTTCGGAGACACAAGGAGTTGAAGTTGAATTTTTTCGTTCGTTTTTTTTGGAAAAATTTCTTGGCAAAAATATGTCATTTGTACAAAATTTGGTACCCGGTGTTTTATGTCATTGTTTATTTCAAATTTCCCTAATTTTTTGACAGTGAACTTTCGATACATTTCATAAGAAAACATCATTCTCACATGAGAGAACATTACAAAAACTAAGTATGTAGTGCATCTCGTCGAAATAAACAACTATAAAATGTTTCATGAAAGTAACTGAAATTGCAAAAACCTCATGTCAAAAACCAACCATGTTTTGAAAAATTTTAACAATTTTTATCTCGAAAACGAATGACTTTTTGATGGACATTTGAAGAACAGTTGTTAATTTTGACGAGATCCACCACATACTTGGTTTTCAGCAACTTCACTTAGCGCCCTAGGAGCTAAGTAATATGCATCGATATAGAAAATTGTAAATATCTCGAAAACGATCACCTCCAGCGTTGTTGAAAAAGTATAACTTTTCACTAAGGAAAGGTGTGAAAATCAGGTTTTTTCATGAATAGTACCAAAAGTTCACTGTCAAAAAAGTTGGAGCAATTTTAAATATTAATTGACAGCGTATATAGCGCCCTCTAGATGTTACATGAAAATCAATACAAAATTATGATTTCTCACGTGAAAATACCCCGGGTACCAAATTTCGTACAAAAAACTCATTTTTTTAAAAAGTTATTTTTGAAAACGAACAAAAAATTCAAATTCAACACCCTGTATCTCCGAAACGAAACACTTTTTCAGACATAAGTTCATGAAGGCCTTTTTCTCAAAATTGTCTCAGAAATACGTCCTTTGAATATTTTAATGTACGTATGTTACACCCTGTAGACTTGAATCACTTGACTATCGGAAATTTTGACGCTTCACTTGCCCATTCGGATAAAAGGTACCCACATTCGAATAACAGGAGGTGTGCAACAAACTGGATTTTGGTTAACGGTTGCGAGAAGATCTTGTCAAATTATTCTGTGGAAATCCTTCTCGTTCAATTCAGAAATTAATTTCATTTCATGAGGGTGAAATTTGTGCAGATGAAAAATTCAGGAAAACTTTGGATGCTTGGGACAACTCAGTCATGAACTTAATATTTTCCGACAAGGCAAATTGACTGTTTTTTTGGATGAAACACAAGCACTACAGGAAAATTCTTAAGGCGTTCTAAGAATGATAGCGACTCACGTTGGATTTGAAGCGCATTTAGAAAAACCTTTTCATAAAATGTATTCCACATGAACGCAGTTCTCCAAACAATGAAGTTCGAGGTGTACTGAAATGAACCGCAGAATTATGAGCAGCCATAGTCCGTTGCATATTTCTGATATGTTCTGCTCTTGGTAGAATCAATTGTGCCAAGTCAATTGAAAACCATTCGTGAAAGTATATATAAAAGAGAGACAAATCTCCAATCTACCTCCGATGTTCCAGACTAGTAATGTTCTTTCCTTCAATTAGGCAGATGACTTTTTTCTGGATGAAATCCAGCAGCTTCAGAGAATGCTTACAGGCGGAGCTCCATGCATGTGAGCAATTCTCCAAAGAAGGTCGAAACTGAGCTTCATAAAGCATCGAAAGTTGTTGAGATTTGTAAAGTTTTCTGGTTCGTAACAGTGTTCCAAGCTGTTGAGATTCCAGCGACGTGATTGTGCCAAGACATCATAGTATCTATTCAAAAGCTCAACAAACTTTTCGAAGCAGAAAGCGGAATTATCTGTCCTGACATGATTATATCCGGTTCAAAGACAATTATCTTTCAGAGGAAAACTGATGCTTCAGTTTTTGTAGCATTGAATTGAACCTGGTTACTTTCGACCCAATTCGGAATCACCTCTCTATCTTCATTAAGATATACAACCTCCTGGTAACGGTGAAGAGGTGAATCCGCAGTCGATGTCCTGAAATCCAAATGGAATGACGAGACAAGTGTGCTGTCGTCAGCAAAACTATTTATTGGATTCTTGGTTTTTCTCTAATAAGTCGTTGATATACAATAAAAAGAGTGTTGGAGACAATATGGCTTTCTGAGAAAAAACAGAGTTGATGGTAAAAGTATTCGAGAGATATCCATCAACGGCCACTTGCAGGGAACGCTCTCTCAGGAAGCTGGAGAGCCAAACATAAACATTATCTGACTAATCATAGCATCAAAGTTTGGACAGCAAACCCTCCTGAGACATACGGCCAAAGCCTCAGAACAGTCCTTGACTCTCCATGTTTCTCGATTGCATTATTTCAAATACGGGCCATACAAATAACAAGCTGAAGTTGTTCAGAACTGAAATCACATACAGAGAGGAACTATAACTCGAATAGAATTTCAAAGATGCTGCGGTCATAGCGAAGACATTCGACCTATTGTATAGTTCAACAAGATGTAAAAACCTTTAGTCAGATGAGAAAACGAGCTGCGGTGCACCGAACCAGAAAGCTGTCCGAATTTTAACGCAGGGGTAGGAAGACGCGTACAGTTAACATTAAAATGGTATCAAGTCGTCAAAATTGACATAGGTATCACTCAAAATTGATTGTGGAGATGAATCAATGAATTAATTGGTTTCGATCTTACCTTTCAGAAAGAATTCAAATGGTAAAGCTGCAGAACAAAAATTCTAGTCTTCCAAGAATCACCTGTGGAGTCCCAGAAGGATCAGTGCTCGGTCCCATTTTGTTCCTTATCTATGTGGATGACCTATCTAATATCGACAAACAAGGAAAGTTTACAATGTTTGCAGATGAAACGACATTACTATGGCATGGAAATAATACAGACTTTCTGAGAAATATAATTGAAACTGATTTTGTCAAATCTTGGTGTGATTCGAATTCTTTGTTTTCTTTGTTTCAATGTGAATAAAACTAACATCATTTCGTTTGAATTTGTTTCGGGAAACCTAAGCCTCCAGAAACATTTCATCGAAAAAAAGACGTGCACCAAATTCTTGGGATTATGGATTGAAAATACCCTGAAGTTTGATGAACACGTAAAACATCTCAACAAAAATCTTGCATCTGGCTGTTACGCTATCAGGGTCATCACTAGGGAGTTGGGAGGTATGGTATTGCTTTTTGGGGTTTATGTAGCAAGCAACTGATTCAATCAGTGTTTGTTCTACAAAAAGGGTGATGAGATACATATGTAGAGCCCAAGTGTTTGGACCACTGTTGACCACTTTTCATCAAGAGTAGAATACTAACCATCTACTGTATCTTCATACAAGAAACACTATGTCTAATTCATATGAGAAAAAATACTTTTTCTTCCGAAAGAATATACAACACCCAGCAAAACGCCAATATACTTCTGCCCAAGCCAACTTCGACAATAACAAAAAATTCCATAATATTTGAGAGTCAAAAGATATTCATTCCATTCATCTACCATTAGAAATAATAATAATAATGATAATAATAATAATATTAATAATAATGTTTATTTGTACAATACAGAAAAATAATTTCATAAATAATAAGACAAATAAACAAAAGGAAAGCGCCTGACTTTCGCTTTCCTCAGGTCGAGTGGGCTGAAGTCGGAAACTGAAGGGTTCATCATGGCATGCCAGGATGGTGTCTTCAACA
>WOGR01001943.1:0-18557 GCA_015342045.1 Leptinotarsa lineolata | reverse complement strand
ATTTTCGAATCAATTGATATAACTCTAACAATTTTTCAGCATTGAAAAGAATTAAATCCTTTAGTAGAAATTCGATGACACAAAATAAATCAAGTAATATATCTCTTCTTTCAATTGAAAAAGAGTATATGAAAGAAGTGACAGGCAACCCCCTATTTTATGAAGAAGTAATTGACTACTTTGCCAATTTTAATAGAAGGATTCCTCTTATATTTGAAGCAGAGTAGGTAATTCAAAAAGTCTGTATATATTATATGCACGAGCCGTCACTTTAGGAATGTTATTGGCCTCTGAATAATTGGAATTGATAAATATAGTTTTTGGGGATTTACTCCTCGACAAAATATTTTATGAATTTTTAACTGGGCTTGTCCTAGAAAGTTTACGTCTCGCTTTATGTAGGGTGGCTGCAGGTGCTCATAAATATTTGCAGTATATCATTTCAGAAAATGTTTCCAATCAAAAGGCAGACTCTTCGCTTGCCATCCTAGTGTCTTTTTTTCAGCGATTAGATATTTTATCAGGGCAGTGTTACTTTGTGGTCGTCCTGTAGTCCATCACACATTGATGTATCAGTAAGTGTATTGGGGTTTATCACGTTCTCAGGAGTGTTACTGTAATTTACTTTTCTACAATAAAGAACTGCAGACTGCCCCCACAATGTAATGTGCAATTTGGATAATAATAGACTAGCAAGCGACTGTAACTCGTCTTCGAATCGAGTAATTCCAGTGTTGGTATCAAAGCATTCCATCTGGAGTGCCGAAGAATTCACGAGTAATGCATGATAATCATTATTTTCTTTTAAATATGCATAAGTTTGTCTCCATCTGATATTTCTAAAATAAATACGAAATAATGAATCGCTCATTAACTAATATCTCACTTGAGCTGTATTTTGGAAAACTATATCGATATCAGGTGTTACAGTGACGTAAATATAAGATTGCAAAGATTGACATCGCGAAGATGAAACAGCTCAAACTGATGAAAACTCAATTACAAGTGAAGATTGATGTTCAGACGAAATGAAATGATTTCCAAAGTTTGATAAAAACATTAAGTTTATTGAGATGTAAAGCATCTAACGAGTTATCACTGAATGATATTAACTGGCTGACTACTTGCAATCCAAATTATTTATCAACCGAGTTATCAACTTGAAGATACTGATATCTACTGGAAACAAAAAGTTTAATTCAATCTATTAGGTTGTTTCAAAAGTTTTGCCCGGATACCAACGAATTCAAATTGAGCCGCTGAAACAGATAAAAAAATTAACCAGGCATTTGACAATGCTAGGTTGGTTTGCGAAATTTCGTTCCGAAAATTTTAAACTCCCAAGTGATCGACCTGCAGTAATCCAGGGCGAGGATTTGAAGACCCTGGTGGAGACTGACCTATCGAAACGGTGTGTGGAATGGCGGAAGAACTGGGCGTCAGCTCCCATGCGGTTCTTGAGGGTTTAAAATGTATTGGATAGGTCAAAAAGCTCGAAAAGTAGGTGCCTTACGATTTGAACGATCGACAGAAACTGTTAGGTTTCGAGGTTTGTTCCTCTTTGCTGTTGCGCAACCAAAACGATCCTTTTTTGGATCGGATCGTCACGTGTGATAAAAAAATGGATCCTCTACGACAAAAGGAGACGTTTAGGACAGTGGTTGGACATCGATGAGCCACCCAGGCACTTCCCAAAGGCGAAAATCCATAAAAAAGACCGTGGTCCCAAGCTGAGATCATACACAAGGAGGAACACTGGTTTAGAAGGAAATTCAAAGAAGCCGCATATATGCTGTCCAACAAAGTATTCAGCCAAGCTAGAGTAGAGATACGCAACGTATGGAAACCCATAATCAAAGAAAAAATGGCCAACTCCCGCCAAACGGTCATCTCCCGTTAAATCAGTGGAGCGGAAAGAAGAGATAAGTGATAAGTGAAAGGAGGGGTTAAGTGAAAGTACTCGAAAAACCCACACATTCAGACGGCACAGAAGGTTCTTCAGAATTTACCAGTTCCACTGATTCCAATTCAACATCTGATTCAGGTAGCATAATAGGTTTAGCTATAGTACTAGGTGGATTTGAGTATGATACTGTGAGGTAGATGGTATACAAGGAACGGTATTAGTAATAGGATTACTTGTAAGGCTTGATGTTGACGCAATTGATGTATTTTCAACAATACTGGATGATTTTAGCATTTTTTGGGTTTTCAGGAGTGGCAGAATATTTTTTTGGCAAAACAATCTATGATAACCACTGTCATACAAATCATCCGATAAAAGTACGTCTTTGAATTTTAGGTATTATTCGCAGCTTTAGAATGTTTTTGCACTGTTTGAGTGTCCCTTCGGAGAATAATAATTTATCATAAGTATTTTTACAAAATGTACGTTTAATTTTTTTTCTTCTTCCATGACTTTCACTATTGAAAATAACTCAATATCACTCACAAATTACACGATGTAAACAACAGACCCGTGACCCGTTGCATGTAAAGGGCGTCCATAGTAACTAAGTTACTATGGAATATGATAACAGTTACCTTAATAATATATTTAAAAATCAGACATGTAAAAATAAGTTAAATTCATTTATTTTTGTGGAGCTTTAAAGCATATGACAAAACTTCTGGTCCATGGTAAGTGTCTGACACGTATGATACTATTTTGGAATAATAGTTTAAAAACCATAGATAAAAATGGGTCATATAAACTTAAGTTAAGTGAGTCTTAATTTTATTTACCTTTCTTACCTGGTACCTGCACAGGTGTCACAAGGCGAGCTCCACAAGCACGCAGGTATTCAAAGAACATGAGACACTACTGAGAACCTAAGGTTTCATCTATGTGAAAATAAGTTTAGTCTGCTCGCTCTGGGATCGTACTCTACTATCGTTAGTAAAGGCTTGTAGTTACTTGGTTTTGTCACACGTATCACTATCACAGGCAACATTATATCGATCAGTTTTGCGATTCGTCTCTACAATTTGGTCACCTTATTATTATTGCCACATAGACAATATAGAAAAACAGCCAAATAGATTCCTTAGATATGTTACTTTCAAACTGTATATAATTTGTGAAACCTACACCTACCAAGACGTTTTGCAATGCCTTACCATTTCGTAGGAAAAAAGTGATTTAACGAGTCTGTGTGAAATAGTATCTGGTGAATATTATTTAAACGACATTTTTTGTGGAGGACTCAATATTTTATACAGGTTTTTCTGGGTATGTAATCTTCCACAATCTGAAAAAATAAAATATAAATCAATAGAGAATCTGCTGAAGTGTAGTAAAGGGCAAACTGAAAAGTTCACCCCGAAAAGTTATTGCGTAATATAAACTACTGGAAAGTCCAATTAGTCAGTAACTTGTATTCATAAATTTTTGCCTACAAAGTTGAAAAAATTGAATATTGATACTATATTAATACCTATATATATTTTTTCGCTACACATGCGCTGTTTGTAGTACAATATTTTTATATAGTTTGGTAAAATAATTTCTGACAAATTGTCTGTGGTAATTTATGAACTTTTATGTATTTTGATTGAAAATGGGGTTATCCGTGTATGTATGTAAATGAATAAATAAATATTCAAATATAAAAGTCATAAAATCGACCTTCGATATCTAAGTCTCACCTAAATCGTTGTAGAGTTTGGAACGCCACTGTTTTTGTCTAATGTCATTTCAAAAAGAAATTACTCTCTCATAGACGGATAATAGTTTTTTTCAACCCTTTGAGTCAAATCGGATCTAATTATTTTCCAGAGGGACTCCTACGAACAACTATTATGTTTTGTACATGTTGGTAGTGGAAGAATAACATTTATGTTTTCTCGAAAGAAAAGTGAATGTTCATCGGTTCCGCTCCCAACAATTTCAGGACAACTGTTCCGCTCTAGTACAAATAATTGATGTAATTCCATTTGCTGACTTTATAGATAGATGAATTGGCATCACGATACCGTATATCGAATGAAACCGGTGCGGTGGTTGTTTCTCTTCTCGTTTTTTTGTAAATAATTATCCGAAAAAATTTTTTTTGGTTTCGAAAATATATTGGTTCAACTTTTTTAGAATTTTCTCAAAGCAGCTTCAAACAATATATGTGAAAGTAACCAGGTTCAATTCAATGCCACAAAAACCCAGGCATCGGTTTCTCCAAAAAGATTAATGTCTCCGAACCGGATATAATAATGTCAGGACAGACAATTCAGCTTTCCGCTTCGATAAGTTTGTTGGAGGTTAAAATGGACACCAATATGTCTTGGCACAATCATGTCGCTGGAATGGGGAATGTTTCTCAATTTGGGTTATTACAGCAAATGCAAGTTTGAGTTTTTCAAATTCACTTCGAAAAGTATTCAAATTGATGTTTCAAATGTTGGGTTTTAATTTTTAAAGGGATTTGCTTCTAATTCACATATTGGCAACAGCGCCTAGAATGCATATAATATATCAAGTTGAAATAATTTATACGTACCTACATATTCAACTTTAAAAAAGAAAACTTATCTTTATAAATCAACAAATAAGGCAAAATATAAATTATAGTTCAATACCACCTCCACAAGCCACATAACAGTTGTTTTGTTATTTATTTATATAAAGGAAGATAGGTTAGGTGCACAAAATGTCATATGTCACAGAATGTCTCGGAACATAAGTTAACAGAACAGTACGCTTCTGAAATATGTCATCTTTGTTTGTCTCATACAGGTAACAGATTCATTGTCCTTTATTAGCTATAACCAATGTTGTCAAATGTTGAAATAGAAACTAATCCCTTTAAATGTTGAATGCATTATTTCATTCCTCTTTTTTGAGTATTTAAATGATTTTTTAAAGAAAAAGGTTGAAATGATAGGTTTAAAAATGCGTTGTTTTAGAGCTCTTTCATGAAAACTACTTAATTTTCGTCAGGAGGAACATTCCCCATTATTAAATGACAGTTAATTTGTGAACTCCCACATGTAATGTAGTGAACGCAGGTTTCTCGATGCTACTTTTAGCCCTTTTGTTAGACAGAGTTTTTTGTTTGGGAAAAGATTTATTGTGAACATCATATAACACAATAAAAACACCTATTTCCAGACTGACTCATATTTATGTAACTGCATCAGATAAATTTATTTTTATATAGTAAACTTGTTGATGGCAGACACGACAAAAAAGACACAGCACACTCAAAAGTTGAATCTTTAATACTATGATAAAAATCACAACATATAAGTAACGAAAGTACAAAAAATATATTGATTCAATGATAAAAACAAAAATAAAGCACAGCTCCAGAAACATGTTTAAATTATCTTAAAGTAATGGCAACGAATTCGGAATCATTAAAAAAGAGCAAATTTTTTCTTTTTCTTCTTCTCCAAAGTATTATAAGTCTCACTTTCATCCACGTCTTTGTCCATGTCAACGTTATCCTTGGACTTGTTTTTTGATTTCTTCTCCTTTTTATGTTTCTTCTTGTCCTTATCTTTCTCTTTCTTAGGGTTGTCGGTAATCGATTTATCAGCATCCCGATTCAGGGTGTACATGTTGATGTGACTACTTATACTGTCGTCTTCCTCTGCTTCTCTGACTCGATCCATTTCCAGACATTCAACTATTTCGTTTCTCCTTTCCACGATGTCGATCAGCCTGTAATGAAGAATTTTTTCAAATATTTTAGATGCAGACTTACTAATCCCACTTGTCCCGATCCAAGACAGTATTGCAAACCTAAAGGAATATTCTCGTTATCAAAATTTGTCAAATTTCAAAATATGTAAGAAGAAAAAATAATAATTCAAGCAAATTTATTGAAAACAATAAAGAGAAAACTTCGGCGTCGAATAGATCAGGAGTATATGAATTGAGTTTATATTGGCCAAACTGGGAGAACTTTTCCTCAAAGAATTAAAGAGCATTGACACAGTTTCTTGAATGAAAAGATCAATTCCACATTTGAGATGATCCATTTTTTTACCTTTTTATCAGCTCCTCTTCCCTAGTTTTATCGGAATCTGTCTTATTTGCTTCCGGTTGTAGCATCAGACACCTTATTTGATATTCTACATCTGCATGTTCCTCTTCAAGTCGTTGTTGCCTTCTTCTATTGAAAAAAAGTAGATTGAAACCACAAGATATAATTCTATATGTATAAAATGAAACAAAAAATTCATATACATCAACATAAGAATGTGTTTATGAAAATATGTATGTAAAATTGTGGAATTACGTCTTTGAAATGAAATTGTTTTCAATTAAAGAAGGATATTTTTTAGGAGAGGTAAGTTTTATTTCTCCATCTTTATATTGAAAATGTGGAAAACTTCAGAAGAAAGGAACTGAGTTCAAAATACACTCTTTACAAAGATGTGTATATCGCGCACAAAATTTTCCCAAACAAATTACTTTCAAATTAATATTGAATTACATCAAAATAAATTTTTTTTATTGAACATTAGTTTTGGAATTGAGACATGCCATTCATAGGAACGCTACAAAATGCAATATATCATAGAAAAGTTCACTTTTCGACACAAGACACACGACACAGACGCACAAGATACACACGACTCAGACGCCACAAGACAAACACATAAAAGACAGACCACACAAGCCACAGACGACACAAAATTCAGACGACACACGACACGGATGACACAAAACACAGGATACAGACGTACAAGACACACACGTTACAAGACACAGGCGCACAAGAAACACAAGACAGACACACAAAAGACAGACGACACACGACACAAGACACACGATACAAACGCACAAGACACAGAGGATACAAGACAGACGACAGAAGTCACAAATGACACAAAAGACAGACGACACACGACACGGACGGCACAAGACATACGATACAGACTCACAAGACACACACACGTCACAAAACACAGACGACACAAGGAATTGAGACATGCCATTCAAAGGAACGCTACAAAATGCAATATATCATAGAAAAGTTCTTTCTGTTTCAATTTCCAACACACGACACAGACGCACAAAATACATACGACACAGGCGCCACCAGACAAACACATCAAAGACAGACCACACAAGCCACAGACGACACAAATGACAGACGACACACGACACGGACGACACACGATACAAACGCAAAAGACACACACACGTCACAAGACACAGACGACACAAGACACACGATACAGACGCACAAGGCACACACGTTACAAGATACAGACGCACAAGAGATACACGTCACAAGACACAGACTCCACACAAAAGACAGACGACACAAGTCACAGAGGATACAAAAGACAGACGACACACGACACGAACGACACAAGACACACGATACAAACGCATAAGACACAGACGACACAAGTCACAGATGACACAAAAGACAGACGACATAAGACCTATACGGCACAAGACACACGATACAGACGCACAAGACACACACGTTACAAGACACAGACCCACAAGACACACACGTCACAAGACAGACACACAAAAGACAGACGACACAAAAGACAGACGACGAACAACACAAGACAAATACGGCACAAGACGCACACGTCACAAGACATAGACGACACAAGACAGACACACAAAAGACAGACGACACAAGTCACAGACGACACGAGACACACAATACACAGACGACACATACGTCACGAGACACAAGAAATTAATCAGCAAAAAGAAAAAAAGTAATATTATTCATTCAATGATATTTAATAATGATAATAATGACGACAATTCTTCCACTGATGTCTTGATTACAGCAAAATATTTTTGCTGACTACTTTTCAACAGTATATGTTGAACTTAAGAGTCTCCAACTACGATTTTCATTATGATAAGACTATAAATTTCAATCTAATAATTATTTTTGAAGCTATTAGCAAAATGAAATTAAATTTTTCTGGAGGTCTTGATGTCATTCCCTATTACTTGAAACAATGTGTATTCTTAGTATCATTTCCTGTTTTTCTTTTACTCAGCTAGTCATTAACTTGCTGTATCCGCTGTTCAGCTGCATAAAACACACCACACACCAAAATCGGGTGACATTGCAGGACACCAAAAAAAATATACTACTTACAAATACTACATATTCAAAATACTCACAAGTACATAAGTTCAGTTTGCTTTCTGAACAGTTCGTTCTTCTCATTCACTAGTTCAAATAGTTGCAGTATCAAATCTTCAACATCAATGGGAATATCATCTTCTGCAAAATGAAGACCATAGTTAAAAACAATAATACTGAATTGATTTTGTAATCCATTGGTAAATGAGAGAGTTTATACCTGGAGTAGGAGTATTTGCTTCCGTGCCTTCGCACTTTTCTCGAATAATCTGTTCCAAACGGACACCCTGCTTTTCCAATCCCTGCTGCTGAATTTCAATGAATTCCAGCTCTCGGCGAATTTCAGCCATCGGCAAGCATTTGATGGTCCTTTTTTGGGGTATGGGCTTGGATGGGGCTTGCCCCTTTCTCCTTTTCCACTTGCCATATGTGCTTTTGTTCGGGATGGAAATACTTGGTAAATGTTCTTCTGAGGATGATTCTAAAATGAAGAAAATTTTTAATAACGGAGGTGAAGAGGAAGTTTTTAGTTTCTAGAACTTGTGACTTTTCTGTGAGTCAAAAAAATGTGACGTTTAATTAAGGTTTTATATACCAATGAGTGGCACTCAACTCATTTCACTCTATTGGAAATGAAAATCATCGATTCTGTTTGAAAACTTTCTCCTTTGGTAGAGTGAGGCATTCTCGAGTAATTTTTGACAATTATGTTCTGCAAAAAAGTTTCGAAATTCAAAATTGTATTCACAGTGAATCAAAAGCCTAGTGTAGAGGTCTAGTGCTTTCAGAAAATCAATGTTTCGGAATCGAAAAAAAGCCAAAAAATGATTTCAAATAAATATGGGTTTTGCAAAATACATATGGAAATTTATCTCGTATTTCCATAAAAAATTTGAGCCTTCTTTAAAATGTATATAATAATGATAATGATTGATTTGCGATAGTCACGTGATGGCTTTAGAAGTGCCTGACACCAAGAAACAAACAAAATAAAGATGGTGACAAGAAGAAATTCCTTGCAGTTTTTGAAAACTCACTTTGTGTTGTTAGATCTTGACTTCGTCTATTTCTGTTCATTTCATCCTTGACGTCCTTTTCGCCGTGTGCCCCGACTTCTGATTCGATATTGTCCTCGGTGATCTTTTTGCGAATTTCAGGCTCTTCGACCATTTCCATCTTGATTGGAGATGGGAACGTGATAGGGGAGTCCTTTAATTTCTGGACAGGAACTGGTGTTGAAGCAAAATTCGGAATAGGAGGAGCTGGAGCTTTCTTGTGCTTTTTGAGTCTAACTCCCGAATGGGGAGAATATTGCTGTAAGAGAAAAACATGAAAAAGTCGGAAGAATACTGAACGAAAGTCAAAAGATGTGAATATGTCGGCTACAATATAAAATAGTTTCATTTTTGTACGACGTTTCATCAACTTTGGGCCACCCCCATAATTTTTTTGGGGGAGATTTTATTGTCTCTTTCAATCCTGCATTCATCAATGCATAGCAAATTATGCAAATCTCTTCCAACTCGAATGAACTATAAATTGTTTTTCCGTGTTGTGTTTCTTTATTCAGAAAAATAGTAATATTACTATGACTTTAGTATTGATTTCCAATATTTCGGGTATAATCTCGGGTACAATGGACTGAATAAAAATGAAAGAAAATGATAACTTGATTCACGTGATTATATTGTTGTTCTAAAAGTGGTGTACATGTATATGTACATGGTTTCTAAATTTAAATGAAATAACTCTGATACTAGAATGATTCATAAAAATAAGATATACCTACACTCTGTCTCACCAATAGCATTCATCTATATATCTATTTATAGATGTATATCAAATATATTATTTATATCAATATATCAGAGCAGATTGATGTCTGACAAACGGGGTAACCGAATCAGTTCGGTTTTCGAAGAGCTTCTTTCTTTTCCTGTGTGTGTCAGACATCGGCAGAAGTGACTATAATACCGGTTACCGAGTAAAAGATGGTAGAAATTGTGGAGATTAAACTATTGGTGTTATAGATAACATTTGGAATATATGAATGTAACGAAATATTCGTTACAATCTCTATACATAAGGGATACTTATATCAAAAACCAACCATATTTTGGAAAATTTCAACAATTTATATCTCGAAAACGAAAGATTTTTCGATAAACATTTTGAAGGAAAAAGTTGTTTATTTTAACGAGATATACCACACACTAAGTTTTTGTAATGGTCTCAGCAGCTTCACTTAACGCCCTAGGAGCTAAGTAATATGCATCGATATAGAAAATTGAAAAAGATTACCTCCAGCGTTGTTGAGGAAGTGTACTTCGAAAGTTTACTACGAAAAAGAGTGGGAATTAGGTTTCTTCGTGAAAAGTACCAAAAGTCTACTGTCAAAGAAGTTAGGGCAACTTTAAATAAACGATGATAGCGTACGCAACGCCCTCTAGACGTTACATGAAAATCAATACAAAATTATAATTTCACACGTCAAAAAAACCTCGGGTACACCCTGTATATATGATTTATAAAGAAGGCCTAAGGATGGAACCTTGTAGCACTCCAGATTTTAGATAGCAGGGCTTAGAAAACTTTCTGCCTATGCACATCCTGCATTCTCTGCGGTAACCTATATTCTTCAACATATTCATCACATGTAAAATATTGAACGCTCAACTGAGATGTCAACAATGTGAAGTTGAGAAGCGCAGTTGTACAGTTTAGTCTTTCCAGAATCCCGATTTTATATGAAGTGATACAGAAAAATGTTTTGGGTCATCGTGAGCCCATTCCTCCACATTTTCAATAGAGCAAAAACTCATTATATGTGTGATATGAGATGTTTATTATATGAGGGCAACAAAGCTGTAAAAAGGTGATATCAATGCGATTGTGAATGGTCTAGGTTTCAAAAAACATTATATAAAAAAATCTATACTTATAAATATGAAAGTCACCCACTTAACACTCATTCATCTCTGTTTCTCCGTACTGGTAAGTCCTAGGAAGCTGAAATTTGGTATATAGGTGCTACTTAGGTCTTAGATGCCCACTAACAAAGGATTTTCAGATATTCCAACAGGGCTCCCCCATACCCACAAATTTCCGGTTTATGTAAGCATTGCACCCCTGCGGAGCCGGGAGGGTTCGTCAGTGTTCGTATAATAATATGTCACCGTTTGAATTATTACCTGAAATTCAGCAATACTGATTCCATGCCTTTATGACTTTATATTTTTTAAGAACAGACTCTACTATAATTCGAACGAATAAAAATGAATAATCCACTATCATCATTAGTCAGGTAATTGTGTTCATCCAATCCATAATTCCATCGACTATTGAAATATTTCATTCTATTTCAAAAATTGTTTTCACCAAAGTTCAACCGGAGTTAAATATTTATCTAGTCGTTGGTTTGATGAAATTGTTGCCAAGAAAGCGGCAAACAAATCGAGCTCAAATATCGAAATATGAAAGGAAAATGATCTTACAATATAGTAATGAGAATAATGGTCGGTATGACATTAACAGCATTATATTTATATATACATTACGGGCATTAACAAAACGAGATACTCATTAATGTAATGATTGTGTTATTATTTGAAATTTCCACTCGATTATAAAGGAAATTTTGTATATCCTGAAAAGATAATTGATCAGACGGTAGTTGGTTGAATAGTCCTATTCGTGAAACCAATGGTACTGTTATAGATAAAGTCGGATCGATCCCAACTTTGGGACCAACGATGTTCACTACGTATCGTCTGACCTGTGCTAGGAGTCTCACGTTAACAAATGAAACCTCTTTAATCTTCAGGTCGTTTTGACTCAGAATATTGTCTTTCGTGGTGGATCGATATCTGGTTATCAGAAAAACTTATTTTTATTGAATTTCAAAATTTTGCTGCTGCTCTTCAAAACCATATGATCCAGATCAAAACTATTGAAATCCCTGTGATGGAAAACCACCTATGAAATCTATGGCAGATCGAAAGAGCACTATCTATACTAATACGAATGTGAAAGTTTCGGGCTCTTTCACTTCCAAACGACTGAACGGATTTAAATGAAACTTCACATAAATACAGCTCATGCATCATGACAACATATAGCCTACAATTCCCAGAGGTTTTGCGTAATTTATCGCTGATAGCAAAGCGACTGGTCTATAGTTATTTGGAAGATTTTTTTTGTCCTTTTGGGGAATGGGCTGAACGCGAGCAATCTTCGAACAAGAAGGAAAAACCTTCTTCTTGTAAGACAAGTGAAAAGTCTGCAAATTACTGGTATGAGTTTGTTTGCGCACTTTCAAGGTACGATAACGGGCACTTCATTAGGACCAGACGCCTTGTTGATATTGAGCTGTTTCAAAATTAGCCTGACTAGACGTTTTCGAAAAGTATTGTGTCATATCCTTGAGCAGATAATTTTAGATCCTATCAAATGGTCTAACAAATATATGAAGTTCAATCCGAAAATAATTGACTTGGCTTCATTTCCGGGTGAACCGAAGTAGCTTCCACCTAGCATGGTGATAGTAATGAAAACAATTTTGAACTCTCGATTATGAATTTAATTGTGTGCAATGTAGGTTTTTTCACAATTGAAAGTAGAAGAAAAAGAACTTTATTCAGAAATAGGAATCCCTAATATATAAACAAATAACTGGAACAAAAACGAATATTGAGATATAAAATATAAGAAAATATACAATATATGAAAATACTAAAGATTCAGCCTAATGGTGATCAATTATGTTATATATGCTAATAATCCTCCATATATAGACTTACTGAACGTAAAGATATAAGTGAAATAAGCAGTGACACAATAACATACTAACATACTTGATAAGGTGGAACAAACAAAAATATTAAACTCCAAAAATCCAAGCAATTGGGTCTTTTCAATGATAATTATAATGGTTACTCAATTTTTTTTCAATATATATACCAATTTTTTCTTGAATGATGAAAATGAACAGCTCGATTCAGTTTCATACTGTAATTTATTGTAATCGATAAAACCTTTGATTACTAATGATTTCATGGGATTGTGCTGATTAGTTCTGTTTACATATAAAAGATCAAGATTTATAGTATTGTGGTCATGTATGTTAGATGTAATATTAATGAAGGATTCAAAGTAGGATGGTGACATTTTATTGAGAATTTCATAGATAAAAATCATAATCATTTATAAAAATCTCTGTGATACTGAGAACCACTGCAACGACTCCAACATAAATGCAATACTAGTAACTTTAGGTAATCTAAGGATGATCCTCATTCCACGGTTGTGGAGTTTCTGTAATTGCTCTGTCTGACTGTGATTTAGGAAGTAAAGTATGGACGAACAGTAATCGAAATGCGGTTGTATTATGGATTGAAATACAAGTATTCTGGTTTCCATGGTCAAATCTTCACTCATTCTTGAGAAGAAGTGAAGTTTCTCCGAGATTTTTTTTTGAAATGTAATTGCAGTGATTATTTAGCAGCAATAAATTATTCAGTTGGAATCCAAGATATTTCATGGTGGTTACAACATCGATTTTTTCATTATCGATATTTAAACTGATTTCATTGACATTCATGTTATTAAATTTGTGCTTGGATGTTATTATCATTGCCTTAGTTTTACCTATGCAAAGTTTCAGTCTATTTATTTTCAAGAACTTACTCACAACCTCAAGTGTAGCATTCATCTTATGGATAGCATTCTCTAAATTGAAATCAGAAGAAGCGAGTGATGAAATCACTTTTTACAAAGGGATCTATATCATTAAGTTATAGAATAAGCAATAAAGGTCCTAATACACTACCTTGAGGTACACCAATGTCAATGTCAATCTCAGTAGAAAACACATCATCAACTTCAACTTTCTGTTTCCTTCCAGTCAAATGATTTGTGAACCATTTCATTTCAATACACTACCATCCATACCATACCCCTTCAATTTAGTTGAGAGAATATTTCGGTTAATGGTTTCAAATGCTCTCTTCAGATCTAAAAATACTACAACTGAATAAATAATGATAGCGTACGCAGTGCCCTCTAGATGTTACATGAAAATTAATACAAAATTATGATTTCTCACGTCAAAAAATCCCCGGGTACCAAATTTCGTGCAGTTAACTAATTTTTTGCAAGAGTTATTTTCAAAAAGCGAACAAAAACATTCAATTTCAACACCCTGTATCTCCAAAACGAAGCATTTTCGGACACAAGTTCATATAGACTTTTTTTCTTAAAATTGTCTCACGAATACGTCACTTGATTATTTTAACGTACTTATGTTACACCCTGTATATTTGATAGTTTCTGAAAAATCTCCATTCCCAATATGCTCATCTAATTGATTTTTAATTTTTTTTATAATATTCTTGGTGCAATCTTGTTTGGTCGTATGCAATTTTAATATTAGGTATAATAGAAGGCTTTTTCTTAAGTGTATATATTGAAATGTGTTCTTTTTTCCAGTGTGGGAGAAGATGGTGAATGGGACGAAACAGACATTCGAACTCCTAACAACAAAACAACATATCAAGTGGGCAGCTTGCAACCGTATACGGTGTATAGCTTCAGAGTGATGGCGATGAACGCCATGGGACTCAGTCAACCGAGTAAATCGTCTTATTACATGGTCACCCTTCGTGAAGGTAAGTGCCAGAGGAAATTACCGACGCCTTATCTTAATTACCGTCGAAAATATGCGACAAGACAAAATTTGCATTGCATGGTGAAGCTTACCGGTCAGGGGATCATGTCGTGTTATGAACATATGATGCGATATGGCGTGGAGTGGTTTTCTCTAATAGTCGCGTCAGTCAATATGTAAAATATGATAATAATATTTTGTTTAAAGGTGAATGACAATGTTTCGTGGTGAATTTCATCAGTTCGGACTTCCATTGTCTAATATTGTACAAAATGATTTAAAATCCCTGAAATAACCAATATAATTTGAAATTCAAAGAATAGCTGAAAGTAGCAAATATAATAAGCAAAAAAACCTGAAATGGATTGAAAGTGAAATAAAATACAAGTAAAATATTGTACAATTAGAACAATAAAGAAATTTATCGGGTGATGGCTGTTTGACGGGAGTTGGTCATTTTCCCTTGATTATGGGTTTCTATATGTTGCGTATCTCTACGCTAGCTTCGCTGAATACGTTGTTGGATAGCATATATGCGGCTTCTTTGAATTTCCTTCTAAACCAGTGTTTCTCCTTGTCTATGATTTCAGCTTGGGACCACTCGTTGTTATGTTGATGAGTCCAAACATGCTCTGCTATTCCTGATTTGCTGATTTCCCCTCGTTGTGTGTTTCTTGTGCTCAGCAATGCGACTTCCAATGGATTCACAGGGTATCCGATGAATGCAATTATTGGAATCGCAGTACGCGTTTGGAGGCCTGGTTTTCGTAAGGCTGCTACGGATAGTGTTACCGGATCTGAAACAGGTTCTGATGTTGTCCATTTTCACAATGAAGAAGGAAGTCCACAAAACATTGCCTTAGACGTATTGGTGGAGAACCGACACTGGGAAACATCTGTATATTAAAAACCCATTCACACGGGACACTATCTAAACCACGAATCCAACCACCATCAATCGACTGAAAGAGGAATCATCGAGATTCTAGTAGACCATGCTTTCGGGCTTTGCGATACGAAGGAAGGAGAAAAAACTAGGCATCATCAAAAACGATCTTCAACGGAATAGGTACTCCAAAGAGATGGTGAAACAGACTTTGGATTAAAGACAGCAAGATCCTTGTAAGGAAGAGAAGCCGTCACAACCAGTGCTTGCACTTCCCTACATCAGAGGATTATCGGAAAGAATAAGAAGAATTGGATCCAAGTGAAATATCAGAACCTGCTTCAGATCTGAAAACACTATCCGTAGCAGCCTTACGTAAACCAGCCCATCAAACGCGGACTGTAATTCCAAGAATTGCATTCACCGGTGGTCCCAAGCTGAGAGTATACGCAAGGAGGAACACTAGTTCAGAAGGAAATTCAAAGAAGCCGCATATATGCGTTGTCCAACAACGTATTCAGCCAAGCCAGCGTAGATATACGCAATATATGAAATCCCATTATCGAGGACAAAATGACCAACTCCCGCTAAATGGCCATCTCCCTCTCAACTGGTGAAGCGTAGGAAGGAGATAAGTGATAATTGAAAGGAGGGGATAAGTGAAAGTACTCGAAAGACCCATAAATAGTCATCTTTCAGAGGAATTTGTCCAGTCATCATCCGAAGACGATTGTGGATACTAACAATAAAACGTCGTGAAGTAACTTGGCTTGAAATTGCTTAATTTTCGATTGTATTGATTTTTTTTTTGTTTTAAATGTTCAATTTGTCACTTGTTCTTTATTTCACTGTGAATTCATTTCAGGTTTTTTGCTTAATATATATGCTATTTTCAGCTATTCTTTTGTTTTCCAGTTGCATTGGTTAATTCAGGGGATTCAAACTATAGTAGACAATGGAAGTCCAAACTGATGAAATTAAATATTGGAGAGTATGGAGCATACCTTTCATATGTTTGAAGTGAGAGTTACAAATATGATACTTATTTCAAGCAACAACGATATTTTGAACTGAAATTTTCTTCAAAATGAATCCTCGAATAATTTCAGAAATTTCAACAAATCAGATACTCAATATATTCATCCAAATCAGTCTGAACTCTTCATCTTCCATCCCTAGAAGCAAATCTTTTCCCACAGCTGAAGCTATATCCTATGGAATTGAAAAAATTGTTCTGAAATATAATGGTAGTATTAAACGACTTCAAATTTCATTCATCAAAAATAATGAACCTCACCTTCTTGCTGCTATATACAGGCCTCCCTCGATGTTTCGGAAATAATTCAATGGTAAACTAGAAATCATGTTATTTGATTACATGAAGTATATATTTTGAGCAATGAAAATAACAGATATTTGAACATTTTGGACATGGATAAATTCATACCAACAAGAGTTCGAAGAAATTCAAAAAACTGAATTGGCGATGCATTTGTTGAAAAATTAATAGTTAGAACATTTTCAAAAACAATCTTCAACATGCTCTAAAATGAAAGAATGAGTCTTGATTCAATTCAAAACCATAAATTCATTACATTACACAATGATAACGAATTTTCATTGAAAAATAATTTTTTCTATGGAATACTGGAGATTAAGTTACATATTGTATTGTTATTTATCTACACAGGATAATTTCTCGGCAAGCTTTTATACATCATATACCTAAATTGTAAAATGTAGTAGATTAATGGGTTTCGATTGATTTTTAATTCATTTCAACTATGTATGACTGATCGAAACAAACATACAATCTTGTGAAAAAATCAAGTACCTCTCAAAAAATCAAATCACGTTCCTGTTATCGCAGAAACAACCAATCATTTTCCTATTCTTTCAAAAATAGCTTTCTTCCATGGAAATTGTAAATTTTCTTTTTCTATATTGAATAAAAACTTTAAAAAAACAAAAACATTCATGCTCTAGTTAGTAGGTTATTCAGCTTGTCTGAACTTTGGAAAATTCAAATTCAGATTCAATTTCAGATTCAGATTCAAAAACGTATATATTGTGACGACAACACACTTGTTTCGTCATTCCATTTGAATTCCAGGACATCAGCTGCGGATGCACATCTCCACCAGCAGCAGAAGATTGCATGTCTTAATGAGGATCTAGAGGTGATTTTGAATTGAGGTGAAAACAACCATGTTCACTTCAGTGCCACGAAAATCAAGGCATCTGTTTTCTCCAGGAAGAAAAATGTCTCCGAACCGGATATAATGCTTTCTGCTTCGATAAGTCTGTTAGGGGTTAAAATGGAAACCATGTCTTGGCACAATCATGTCGCTGAAATTGCAAAGACTGCTTCTCAAAAGCTTGGAACACTGTTCCGAACCAGAAAATTGTTCACACCTCAGCAACATTTGATGCTTTATAAAGCTCAGATCAGACCTACTTTGGAGTATTGTTCTCATGTATGAAGCTTCGCCCCAGTGGTACATATAAAAAATACGTGACAGACTGTGGCTATTCATCGATTTGAGGTTCAACTCAATACACCTCAAACTTCACTCTTTGAAAACTCTTTCATTTGGAGAACTGCGTTCATGTGTGAAAAACTTCCTGAGAATGTTTTTACAGAACGAATTTAATCTTCAGCGATTCGAATCCAACGTAAATCACTACTTTCGCACAGGCACCGATTTCAGAGCTACTTTTGGATTCTTTTGTAGTGCTTGTGTTTTATCTTTGAGAAAATTCCAGCATCGAAGTTCATTTCATTTACGTATATACAAAAATACATTTGAGCGGAGCGGCCAGTTGTAATAATGATAATAAGAAAGCAGCAGGGAGGCCACCAACACCTGAGGCCTTTGGTGAGTTGCGCCACCATTTACCCGAGCAACTGGTGCGAAACCGGACCGGCAGC
>WOGR01001942.1:0-18557 GCA_015342045.1 Leptinotarsa lineolata | reverse complement strand
ACCTCAAGACATTCAGAGTGATATTATGTCAAGTTATTCATTAAAAAAATTGATTACATACATTAAAAGTACCCCTTCAAAAACCATCTATGATTTATTCGTCTAGGAAACATCGATCTTCACTATTGTGCTTTAATGTTTTACTTATTTACTACTTTCAATTACGATTGTCCGTAAGATGAATCTATATAAATATATCTTTTTATACCTATTATTTGATGTTATGCGTATTTTTTTCTTTTTTTCTTCAGAAACATATCAAGTTACTCAAAATTGTATACATTTTCTATGATCTATGATCAACCTCACTAACAAGTGAAAACTTCAGCGAGTAGGTCATTGTCTTTTTTGTCTTGTAAATATTTGTTCTGTACTTGATTTTACTTGTTTTATATTGGCGAAATAAATGCTATTCTATTCTTTCCTTCATAATCGTAGCTACTAAAGTTACTGAAGTTTTCACCACTCTGTATGTGTTATATAAAAATGTGTTTATAAATTAGGTAATCATATATTATTAGATTCATACCAAGTTTATTTTATTAATCCGATAAAAATTTTGATACATACATAGTTTTTTGTTTATAGTTGCTTTATTATAAAAATATTTACTGTTTTATATATTTTTTTGAACTACTGAAAATAACGATCCATGCAAATACCAAATACAGCCAAGTATTGGCATTTCTGAAAATTCGGCACTTTTTCTTGGTTGTACAAGTTTACCCAACATCTTTAAAAACGAAGAGATATGTGTCTGTTCCCTATTTTAATGTAAAATATTAAATAATTCTGTCTAATAGTAACGACTAACTGCAAACTATATTTGAAAAATCAAAATTTTGAATCAATACTCTGTTAAAAAATAATTCTCAAAGTAATATTAGAAAAACGCTTTCAAATATAATCACAAAATTCTGGTAGCAGTATCAAAAAAGATCATAGTTCAAATATATACCTTTTTTGATTTTGAAATACAGTACAAATTAATTTTTTTAATTGAAAATAAACTGTAAATTCGGTTTTCAAAAAAACAATTTACAATCCACCTATAAAGATATAGCAACTCATCATTCACTTGAAAAAATAAATCGGGTGAATTTTCAATTCACCGAAAATAAAGTGAACCCATTTCAAAGGAAATATTAATAATTCTGTCCAACTCTGCTTGTGAATAGGATTACAAAAATACAAACTATTGTAACATTCTATATCTTTAATATTAGCCAAAAAAATTTGTTGGCATACAGCGGAATTGCAAGATACAATATTTCGTTCAAATCTTGAATTCGAACTTGTCCATTTGAAGGTCACCGAAAGCAATGATGCCTAATCACAATATAGTTTTCAGTAAATGTATCATATTCAATGCAAAAGTAATAAACGTGACTTGAAACAAAGAGTACCTTCTACCAATTGCATTCAAATCATTTTATTTACACAAGAATGAAGTTTGAAAAGCTACTTTTTAATGACGAATTTGGTGTTTCGAAATATTCTGCCATCAATATAATGATATAAACAGAGTGGAACACGTATTTTTAAAACTGCTATTAAGGTGAAATAATGTCAACTCTAAACTAGTGTTTCTTTAAATGTGGGATCCAAAGCTACAAAACGTCTAATATTTTTCTGTTAACGTTCTGTCATGCACTATTATTTGATCATCATACCATTATCTTTTTCTGTATGTGCATGAACAATAATATTTTATTTAGAATATTTGTTCATTTCTTTCATATGACATGAAAATTCCGGAGACATACCTGCACCTGAAGCACTACTTTGTGACATATGATCTTCACAATATTCCTATATGTCCGTCACTGAATTCAGGTAAATTTGAGGTGATTTCTATTTCAGAAAAGTTTTATAAATCAATCAATTTGAAATTAGTCCAAATAAAACACACACCTTCAAAACATAAAAAAATAATATCTAGAACAAAGCACTGAAACATGTCAAAAATCTAAAAAGGGTACCAACTTCAATTGCTGAATATTAGGGCAATTTTATTTAATATTTACTCAAGCACTTTTCAATTTTACACTGATAAATATATTCAATCCTGAAAACATTTGTGTTAGGAGAATTTAGAAATATGGTAATGTATTACATCATATGATCCTCAAGTTGAAGTGATCTAATTTTTGTTATCTAAATTGAATCAATTTGCAATCCTATGTAGTTGATGCATGCTAAACATATTTTGATAAACTCAATACGATATATACTTCAAACATTCATGGTATAAACCAATTCAGAATAACCTCAATAATTTTTTTGTCTCTCCTGGTATAAATGTGGAGTTTTGGTGGTTCCAATGGTACTTTCATTTTTACAAAAAATTGACCAACTTTGGAAGTTCAAATTGAACACCCAGTATACACTTTTACATTGAGCAGTTAAATACAAATATCCTATTTTGGTGAAAAAATACTCCAGTACTTAGTTTTTTTTTTCTAAAATATTATCCAAGTGGCTATGATCAACTAAAAATATTTGATTTGCTTCCTTGTTCTAAAATCAGTACTTCTTGTGATACTATTTGAACCACAAAAATTCCACATTTATACCAGGAGCGACTAAAAAGTTACGGGACGACCATGAACCAGTTAACTTTCGGTATAAAACCAGTGCATTTGAGGTAAGTTTGAGAAAACATCTATATTTATCAAAAATCTCATAAGGCCTTCAAGATTTCGACAATTTTTTGAAGTGGTTTTATTAACATTAAAAAACATTTTTTTAATCCCTATCAGAGTTATAGTTAATGTTACCAAGTAATTTTCAAGTTAGTGTTTGAATTACTTATGTCATATTTATATTTTTATATTAAGCGAGTCATTTTTTGGAAAAGTTGAGTTTCTTATCATTTATCAATATTTTCAACCACGATCTGAATAAATGAAATACACAGGCATAGAGAGGGCAAACTTTTAGTTCAGTTTAATCATCCCAAATTCAGGAGTGTTCTGGACGTCAAGCTAAATTTGACATAATGTCATAATGTGACAACTTCAATCTTCTGTTACAATGCTGTGGTCACTCCATCTATTCCATGTCTTTGTGTAGTGTTTTTGTCTCTAGAATTTTATAATTTTAATGTTTTTTATTTTCATTATGTATCTAATGTCTGATTATTTTAAAATAGTTATATTTTCAACTCGAAGAAACTCCCTTTTGAGCCCTGAAGGAGAATTTAATTAAATTCGAAACGTTGGCAACAAAACAATTGTCCTGTTACCCAAATAACCCTTTCTGAAAAAATTATTGTATAACTAAACCAGTTAATTTATTATTTGAATTCATCAATGTTTTGATATCACCCTATGTCACGTTCTTTGAAATATTTCATTATGCCATATTTCATACGATCTCAGTTGAAACAATTACCAAATAAAACGGTGAATTTTAAGGGACCTTCTAGATATAATTAATTTCTTCATTTCTATTGACAGAGACTGATTTTTGCCTCAGAGGTTGAGATATGTTCCAATAAAATACCTCATTTTCCTAGGCAAAATGATTAAATACTAATTAATAACATAATTTACCAGAAAAAGTGTATGTATTTGTTTTTTGCAGTAAAATACCCACTAGAAACTTACACATTCCACACCTGTATGAAATTCCCCGTTAAAGTTTTCATGTTTTAAAATTTTGAAAGATTAGATTACTCAAAAAGTTTGTAAAAACAGTGTTTGAAGTACAAATATTATTAAACAACAGATTATATCTAATACCGACATAATTAATTTCCTTATTTAATATATTGTTTGAATGTTCAACAACCTTATATTTAAAAATAACATTAACTCGCAAAGCCACATGTTGGAGATTACTATCGATTAATGATATTCTGGTATGAAATATAGAGGTTGTGAATAGAAATAAGATAGGTAGCATCACGTATATTGCAGAAATTTCAAGACAACATACGTTAAAAATTTATTATATATCACCATATTTGAATGCCATATCTTATATTTTTTTTAGGGTTTACAATGCAGGAAAGTACAAAATGCCTCAAAATAGTATTTCCTAATAATATTTTTGATTGTATTCGAAATGGATACATTCATAACCAACAAAAAATTTCAACCAAAGGCCATATGTCACAATAGTTGGTATGAACAAAAAACTGGTGCTTTCATGTAAGTCATCAGTGGAAAAAAGTAGCACCAAACACGTCCGAGGCTAAATCCCATGAGTTTGCATATCCAGTAATAACATAAGAGACAACTGAATTTCAATCGTTTATTTCAAACACATAATACGGGTTAAATTCAAGGTACTTTCTTTGAAGTATAATTTGTTTCAGAAATTATATGGTGCTAGGCACCGAAAAACACCTGTTCGTTATTTTGGTAACTTTTTGTGATAATGCACATTCCGAAAAAATTGTCGAATCGATCAGCTGGCGTTTCATGTTATCACTAAACATCTTAATATTTCTTCATTGTTCAAAACGCACCCCTCTAAAAATTATATAAAATGCAGGCGAAGATATAAATAAGTATAGCATAAATACAAAAAGCTCATGTAACAATGTAAAATTAAAAAATATTAAAACATTTCAAAACTGCCAAAAGGTGGGTCTACTCTGTATGCTAGGTTATTATATACAAATCGAAAACTTTACACTGCTGAACTTGTTTTTAATCTATTATACACTCTAAAAATCTCGGCCTCACTCGCAACACAAATACAAGAGTTTGAGTTTAAATAATGCTACTAATAATGTTAATGACTATCTGAACACTAAACTAATCAAAAAATTAATTATGTCTCTTTGAAACATATTACTTGCATGGTATTAAGAATAAATAATGATAGTGATAAAATGAGTGCGAGTTTAAAAAAATTAAGATTATGTAATGCTACGATCTTCTTGATGTATACTTTTCAACATGTGACGCGTGAAAAATTTTAAGATGAATTGTTGAATATTCCACTAGTTACTTTGGTCGAAATGAAAACCACAATTAGTTATGATTCTTTGTTGATACAAGAAGTCGATATTAGTGCTGGCCCTACTTGAAAATTTCATCATGCCTCATTCTTTAATTCAAACTTGTGAGTTTCCATTGGTATCTCCTGACTGCAAACTATGAAATTTCGACTTTAAACTTCAAAATTCTGACTTCAAAAGAAGAGTTCACATGAGAATTAATTTCATTTGTTTTGAAACTTACTAGAAGGGAAATAACAAGGACTTGAGTATATCTATCACTGGTCAAGACAACTCCTGTCTCTTTTTTGTCCGCATTATTTTTCCTGAATTTAGTTGAACATGAACTATAGGTATGTTTTGCTCGCACTATTTTTATTCCAGAACTGTCATTTCCGCCAAAAGCTCACTCTGTTCGAATAAAATACATCGAGTTGAGATAGCGAAAAACTTTTGGCAAGAATCTAAGTGCCAACAAAACACAACTAATGAAATTATACTTTTGTGAGGTTAGGTCAGTTTGTAATTTTACTATGTTTTACAACAGTAGGGTTATGCTACATATTTACAATATTGTTCAAAATATATGTGAATATATTTCCACACAACCACCTTGAGAGTTGACAATACAAATCATTATCTAAAATACCGAATTTGAATATATCAGACCAAAGTAATGAGCTTGTATATAATTTCGAGGATTATTCTCAACCATAGGGCTATTTAAAATTTTGCTGATACGATAAAAACTAGTCAAGACTGACTCAAGATATTACATTCAAAATATTATGAAGATGTTGCCAGACTTCACAACATTCAAGCAGAATATGATTCTCAGTCAAATTTTTTTGAAAATCACTAATTGCAATCTGCGACGCACGTTTTTAAATTGACTGTATAAGATTTACATATGTACCAAGTGTCTCAAAATATTGAGTGAATCATATAAATAGAAATTAATTTATTTTGTAAGTGCCTCATTATATTATTAAAATCACCTTTTCAACATTCAAAAACTGGCAAAATCACAACCAGCATGATTTAAATAACAGAATTTGATGATGAATATTAATCATTTGGAAATTATAGTATTTCATGTCTTGTTAAAAATTAATATTTCCAATCTATTGAACAACTTAATTTAGAACCTTTTTAATCTTACAATTTTCAGTCAAGACATTTTCTCTATTTCAAACATTATGTACATTCAAGAATCATAGACTTACTCGGTGGGAATCTTATGCCATAACAAATTGTTCATTGAATTAGTCTACAGTTATATATATACTTTTCAAAAACTTCTTCATTTTATCTTCTGGAAGCTTTTGACAGAATATTCAATTGATCAACTACCAAATATGTAAAATTCAACAGTCCTTGAACCTACTTTCAATAATGCCTAGACAAAAACTAGACTAGTTTGACATTGGTGGTGATATGAATGGCTTGAGAGTGGTATCACTGCTATGACCACATCTGTATGTGGTCATAGCAGAGCTTGTACTGCATGTTTAAGTGTTGAATACCAACTCTTTTGCTTTGGAGATTAATTTGTTTGTACTTTTGATATTACGAAGTTTGTAATGAAGTTAAAAGATGGACTAGAGGGATTAAAACAAAAAAAATGAAAAACGAATGCAAATAAAACCCACAACTGAGCGAAAACCTCGCTTTCTAATTCTACATCTTAAGAGTGTTTAGTGTAGTAATGTAGTCTCCACATTTTTCTGTTGAATGATGGAAAAGTAGAATGGTTTTATTATATTTCTGATATTGCAACTTTGAATGAAATGAACTATTTGCAAAGCTGTGTAGTAAATCTCAGACACAAATTGAAAGAAAAGCCCTCTTGAAATAACTACTTTCAAATAAACATTGAATTACACGAAAGAAAAATACTTGTGAAACAACTACTTTTATATGAACACTGAATAATACAAAAAACTTGTTTTCCTATTCAGATTGTACTTCAAACATTCATTATGGAATTGAATCTAATATCGTTCACAGAATAGCTCTTTCATATACTATATTGTGTAGCTATCAGATTCCATTCCATAACAAATGTTTGGAGTACAAACTGAATAGGAAAAAGTGTTTTGTATAATTCAATGTTGATGTTTATGCAGTCAAAAGTATTTCTTTCATGTAATTAAATGTTAAAGTAGTTGTTTCGAGATGTCTACATCTTCCAGTTTGTGTCTGAAAGTTACTTCATTGTATGATTACACTTCTTTGTAAATAGTTCATTTGATAAAAATAAGCTCAAAAGTTCAAATCTGACATTCTAAGTCAACAGTGACCAACACAACCATTCGATAAGATATTCAGGCAATCTAAAACCAATAAAATGGAAACAAATAATGAGCAAAATTCGATTTATCATAAAGCAATCAAGTTTCACAATGAGCTACCGAATGCTTTAAAAAATTTCAATAAAAAAAAATCCGAATTAATTTTTTTAAAAAAAGTTTATTGTTTGTATAGATATATTCGCTGATGGGTGCATTTATCTTTATGTTGATAATCATAAATGTTTGTTTTTCTCCCTGCTATAAACATTGTACGTTTCTTGGGAAAATAAATCGTTATTGTTTAAAGATGGAGAATTAGAAAGCCAAAACCTTTCTTTCTCAAAAATTGATCTCTCCTAAAAGGATACCTCTTTCAATTTACAAAAAATATATTCTTCAGAAAAATACTAGTTTTAACCTGGAATCTGTTATGTTCAAGGGTTGTTTTTCATGTAAGTATACATTTCACCAAATTCGGTTTGTACTGTAAATGTTCTCTGTTGATTTTATCTCAATTCCATCAATTAACCAATAAACTTTGTAAACAAAATTAATCTTCAGATAATAAAGTATATGTATTATGATTGACAATAATTATCTGTAGGACCAATTCATTCTAATATCATTTGCCAGTTATGTTTGAATGCAATAAATGAAAATTCTTTTTTTTTTGAAATGGCAAATTATAAATTATACTAGAAAAAAGCTAGAAAAACAGTGTGAATTTATGTTTTATTCCGTTCATTTTATTATTCTGTATACCTCTCATAAACTTATCTGAATTAATTTGAAAAATTCTTTAGATTATTTACTGGTATACTATAATAGTTATAATTATGTTTTTCAAAGATTATTCTTTATTAAAATTAAATATTTATTTTATAAAATTGAAAAGAGTGCAATATATGTAACCATTAATGGCAATCTCGAATAATTAACTGGTCATCAATAAAATTTCACAATTTGTTTGAAACACTTTTTTATGAGATTTCAACTAAAAGTTTACAAAATCAAAATCGACATCCTGCAGGTACTTGGTAACAGACCTTTTTTTAATTACTGTGCCACCAATAAAGTTTCTAAGTATGATCAAAGGTATTCCATGAATTCTTTATAATGTGAAAATTGTATATTATTATCATGGATAGTGTCATTAATTTTCATCAAGTAACAGGATCAGTGTATCCATGAATTGACAGTTTCAGAAAAATGTCAAACATTACTTATAGGAAAGGTATTGTGTGACATTCAAGAATATTTCAACACAAATGGGACAATACTCGTGTGTAATGAATGAATAAATACATATCGTGAAACATATTGCACTTTTGTAAACATTTTAAGGAAATTCTCACAATCAAGTCTATTAAACACTTTCATCAAGTATCGACCGATTCCATCACATAATAAAATTTACAAAAAAAGCCCTATATCTTGAAAGTCATCCAATCGAAACTAATGCAAGACTAAGCGCAAATATCAAGGAGTTGCACAAAGTATACCCCTCAAGTTGATCATCAGTACTCTGCAAAACGAGTAAGGCTCATTTAGACACTCACAGATATGGTACGACTTAAACTTACTTTTAATAAGGGCTAAACTAAAGCTAAAAGATTAGTTCGACATTGGTCGTTACGCGAGTCACTTGAAAGTGGCAGCACTGCTACGACCGCACGGCAGTAGTACCAGCTGCTGATCTGTCTCCCTGTACTGTAGTCATTTTGAACGGATGTTTTTCTTCTTCTTCCTCTTGAAAAAGCCGCAGCACTTGGTCTCGTCCACCATTTCCACTTCGTGGGGCTGTGTAATGGGAGTATTGCTATGTCCGGCGGTGGGATCGTCCGTATTCAGTTCTCCGTTGGTTGAGCTAACTACTTGGACGGACCCGTGCCGGTCGGCCGGGGTCAGGTTGCCCAAGGTGCTTTGCTTCGAAGCCTCGGGCCAGACATTTGTTTTGTTCTTGGCTATTGCATGTCGATCTCTGTTCGGCGAGACGATCACCTCGTGAGCATTCGTTTGAAGAGATCCTACGGGAGTAGTCATCGTCTTACCCGACCAGTCAAACTCTCCGTCGTCAATGTAACTTTTCTTGTTGAACAGAGAAATGAAAAGGTTTCTCAAATATTCATAGTCGGGGGTTTCGAAAAAATCCAGTCTTCTAACATATCTCAAGTATGTCGTCATCTCCTCGGGGTGGCCTTCGCAAAGAGTGTCTATTGGAGTAGCCCGTTTTGTATCCCCGATTTTTTGGTAGCGCTCCTTCAAGGTGTCCGCTTTCAGTCCTTGCCAGGGCAGGGAACCTCTGAGAAAGTACATGAACATGTGGCCTAATGCCTCGAGATCATCTCTTCTGGATTGTTCTTTGCCTAAGTGTGTGTTTATTGACATGTACCGAGCAGTGCCAGTCAATGATTTGTGTTCTCTATAAGGAATATGTTTATTAGTTTCAAGTTCGATATATTCCTTGGCTAGCCCAAAATCAATAATATGGATGATTTTCTCTCTTTTAGTGCTGCTACGTCCAATAAGAAAGTTCTCAGGCTTAACGTCTCTGTAAATAAGGTGCCTGGAATGAACATATTCTATGCGGTGTAATAGTTGTATTGCGATCATCAGGACAGTCTTGAGCGAGAATTTTCGATCACAAATGTCAAATAAGTCTTCCAGGCTTGGCCCCAACAACTCCATGACTAATGCATTATACTTTCCACAAGGGCCGAAATAATATACATCCGGTACCCCTTCGTGACTACCCAGCAGTTTGTAGAATCTGTACTCCAAATGCAACTGGGGTGCTTTGGACTTCATGGGCTCCATTTTTATGGCGACATGTTCATTATTGTACAAGTTTTTCCCTAGCCGGAGTTCACCAAAATTACCACAGCCAATCTTCTTACCTACACGAAAGTTTGGGCCTACCATTAAGACTCCAGAACTGGAATTCACACTGTGTCGGGTGTTGTGACTATCAGTTGCGCCGTGGCGTTTTGAATTTTTTTGTTTCTGGTCCGCCATTGTGATATTCTACAAGCGAGAAGTGCTTCTATGTGTGTTCTATGCAACAAAGTACTTGGGATAATGTTTAAGGAGCAGTTTTTTTCCATAAAATAACATTTACATCACATTTTGTATTATCACAGTTATTTCAACAATGAAAATTTTGGTAAACTATAATAGTTTGAGAAGAGGTTAACATTTGGAAAAAAGATGAATACTCCAAAAAATATTCTTGTAAGCAAAGATACTTGGTTGGTTTATCTGAAAAGAAAAGATAAACTTCATTTTACAGTGATTGTGAAACATTGAAGGATCATTATTGTATCCTCATGATAACTTGAGTATCATAATACAATGTAAGTGATAAGAGAGATAACATAATTGAATAGATATCAATCAAAGATAAGCTTGTTACAAAATGGGATCGAAAACAAAGCCACACATATTCGAGGCTGAAGTTTATGGAAGGCATACATGTTTTGAATGGTTCCATGCATAGTATTTCAAGTTGAACATTTACTAATAATGATTGGATTGAAGTTAGTGGCCTTTATCATGAAATGTTAGTCTCCCTTTCACTTAATATTTCTTTGTTGGTTAAATGATCATTACAATCATTTCAAGTTTGCTAAATTTTTTTAAAAACATTTCTATACATACCTTATTTACATTCTCTAAATGAAAGAATGTGCCCAAGCAAAGCGCAGTCAACACTTATGTACCTAAAACAAAGAATTCTCGAATAGAGAAAATCAACAGAACTCAAAATTGTTTACCAAACATCGAAGGTATACGGTGTAAGTAGCACTCACCTAAAAATTGTTCAGTTTAAGGTCTCAGTAATCCTAGTTCCTAAGATAAAAATTGACATCCATCTATTATTTGCGGAACCTGGAGAAAATCATGGGTAAAAATTGGTATCGTTCTTTATTGAAATTAAATTACCTAGCACTTGAAGTTCTCCTAAACTAACACGAAAAGCACAGCAGTTTAAAATATTTTCATATTGCAAGCTTTGTTTTGTAACACTAAAGTCTATGACACCACCTTATCCGTATAACCTAGAAATAATGACATTTTTTCAAGACAGAAACAGAAACGTCAGGATCAAACTTGTTTAGAAAGGAGCGTTCAAAATTCAGCTGATCCAGCACATTGACCTGCAGCTGCTAATGACAGCGACAACTGACATCACAGAGACTTTTTAAAGGTGCGTTTTCATGTTTTACATGATTAGTGGCAATATGCTTGTCATTTCGCCCACATATTGTTACAAAAATATTATGATAGGCCAAAAGACACAATTTGTTTTGAATAGAAGGAAATGAAATGCATTTTTGGTGGTCTAAGGTTCGTAGAAATATCTCATCATACGGAAAATGATTTTATCGTCCATACATCACTATATATAGAATTAAAGGCAAACGTAGCCAAAGAAATAGTTTTGTAGATCAGGATCCCCATTTTATAAACTATGTATGTATTATTTCCAGTTATATGGATATTCCAAAAATCACGTCAAAATATAATACCTCAATAAATATATGAAAAAGGTATTTAATGAAATATGAAAAATATGATGAGTTAAAATAAAGACATTATATTGAAAAGTCAAACAAAAAATGAACAATGAGTATATAATTTGAAAACTATAAAAACTGTAAAAAAAAACAAGTTATTGTGACTGGAAATGAAAAGGAATACTTGAATGGATCGATTAATAATTCAAGATCAACAATATGCAAACAATAAAATAAAGGTAAACCAGTTATCAACTGAAGGTGATTGTGAATATTAATAATCGGAACGTGGTGAAGTAGTTTGATTTGAAATACTCATTCTATTCGTCTCAATTTTGCATTGCTTAGATGTTATTATTGTTTTCATATTTTTTCTTTTAACTAACTCATCGGAATATTCCGATACTGTTATTTTTAATATTTTTAACCATCTGTTCACAGATTATTCGTTTTTATCACCCATAGATTTCAAAAATGCCAACACCTATGACAGTTTCTGTTAGGACATATAAGAAATCAGTTCTGAGAAGGCTACAATACTTGCCACAGTACCACTTAATACTGTCCATCTTAGTATCGCTAGTATTCATTCCCCCTTCTCCAAAAGATTCCTCAACTCTTCGTCGCAAACGGCATAATTGAAATAAATTCATTCTATCTGTAAACAACGAAAGAACAATGAGAGCTGACCTCACGCCCCCCAGCGCCCTCCCAAGGTAAAAATTTTCATGTTTGCCCTCATCAACTGGCTTTAAAAGGATAACTTATAGGTAGATATTAGAAAATATCGCAGAATGCAGTCGCCGTTGGTTTCTCATTGGAAATACAAATTTTTGCTAAATTCTCATTTGTACCAATTGTTTTACTTCTTTTCGTCGCCATTTTGAACATATTATCCTGCATATATACCAAATTGGGCTTTTTTTTTTAAAATACTGAAAGGCAGACGTTTCCCTCAAAAAGTCATATAACAAAAAATAATTGTTTCTTTACTATCTGTCGACAAATTCAACACACCAGTGACCTCACATGAATTTTAAAACATTATAAATTTCTCCTCTTGGAAAATAGAAACAAATCACATGAAGGGCAAATTTCTAAATTTGCCAGAGAAGTACGGAAGCGCAAAAAGGTGACATATTTTATTATTCTTTTTTCGAAAATTACGACTTTAAAGTTAAAATCAAAATTTCGAGCTTAAAAGTCATAGTTTCTAAGTAAAATAATAAACATATGTGACCCTTCTGCGCTTCTCTAGAGATGTTACCGCGTATAAATATTAATTCAGATAGGTTTATCCAACTTCTCAGGAGTACTTTTTTATTTAGAATCATTTTACCTATTTAGGCGATTCAAAAATAAAAAAATGTAAGTAGGTTTAGTATACACAAAGTAAATTCGAATGGTATAAAAACTAAATAGTTACCGAACGTCGGCAGTTCCTTTGTATAGCATGGGCGACGTGGTATAATTTACGATGTCTAATCATTATTTTTGTAGTGTATTTCATTTCCGAAATATCTACTTCCTTGACGATTGTGGATACTAAGAATCGAAACGTCGTGACGTAACTTGGCTTGAAATCTCTTAATTTTTGATTTTATTTCTTTTTTGTTTAATTATTCCAATTTTTACTTGGATTTTATTTCACTGCAAATTCATTTCAGGTTTTTTAACATATTCGTTATTTCCAGCTATTCTTTTTTAACTTACAATTGTGTTAGTTATTTTAGAGATTTCAATTCATTTTATATAATATTAGACAATGGAAATCCGAACTGATGAAATTCATTGGCAAGTTATTTTATCCATTGATAGCTGCAGCTGCACCATTGGCTAACATAAATTCTACACTGAAAAGCTTCTCAAAAACACCATTTTTCAAAGACATAGCACAGGATTGAATTATAGATGGATATAATCATTTTCACAAACAACTACTTAATGTCATTAATCAAGAAACATCTGTTGGTGTCCTATAAATTTCAGTAGCTAAAAAGTGCTACTACTCTGGCTTTGCAAAGGCAGTTATTCAAAGCCTCCTTACTCCAGTAAATAGTGTAGATGCAGAGATATATTTTAGTACTTTCAACATTGCTGTAAATGATGGGAGACAGAGGCTGAAGGAGGGAAATATCGAGACCACAACAATGAAAGCCTTCAATTGAGTGCCTACTTATGCTAGTTATGCTATATAAAACACATCTGTCTGTTTAAAATATATTTTCCGTTAATCAGCTGTCGCCCCCTTACGAACGACAACTCTCAGAAGTTGAGAAACTTGTGCGAGCCAAGGACGAACGATGGTCTTACCTTTTAACGTGTGATTCCTAACACAGTTGCAGAATCACCCCAGCTTCATCTAATAAAAACAATTTTCCCAACCAAGTAAGCATTATCAAAATATGATAAAACTAAATCTTACAACTGGGTTAGACCTTTTTTAACCTTTGGTAATGAGGATTATTAAATGAATTCCTAGTGTGTTAGTTTGGGAATATTCTTATTCTTAAAATTAACACTTTTGTTATGATACTTAATATTTACTGATTCTACTCCTAATTATTATGTAAGAAAGTAAACACACTGTTTGGAATAGGTCCTTTATTGCTGTTCTTAGATCTCATTCCACATTTTTCAATTTCTAAACTCTCGAAAGCATCTAAAAGTCTGTTGTCACGTACACGTCTCAACAATTGCAAACATTTCTCATTTATTCTTCAAAGTATGCTGTACGACACTAGACTTATCTTCTCTACGAAACCGAATAAGTAAAACAGGTAAATTGAAGGGGTTATATTTTATTAGGAGTGATTAATTTTTTGTATCAAGATGGAGTAGTAGAAAGCCAAAAACTCTCCCATAAAACAGGTTTCTTGTACTAATTTATAATAGTCCGCCCTAGTTTGACAACTTACCACCGTGGGATTATATTTCCTTATCTACAGACTCGTCCCGTCCCCCTCAAGTATTGAGAGAAAAGTTGTCAACATTTGAAAGGACGGATATACTTCAGATACAGTTGATTGAGAAACAAAAATTTAGGGAGTGTTTTCGTACGTCCTTGACTTTTCAAAGTTCATACCTTAGAGAACGGCCATAAAAAAAAAATTGAAATTGTTGAAACCCTGACAACAGGATTTAAGATTTCAAAAAATGTAGACCAATAAACACCGATAAAAGTCCCATTCCAAACAGCCCATTGTTTATTCTGTTACGTAATAATTACAAGTGGAAACCAAAGGAATGTAAGTATAATTAGTCATGAACATATAAATAATGATACAACAAACTAACACAATAACTAATACTGAAATATAAAAGTATCTATCTGAGTTGTAAGATTTAGTTTCAGTCATCTGACGATGCTAACAAGGTTAGCGAAACACGCGTTGATAGTCAGTGCTGATTATTTCTTGTATGGAAGAACAATTCATAAGGAAAACTTTACAAAGTTCTAAAAGTTGATAAAAAGAAAAAACAATCAGATAACACACACAGAGTATATTTGGATCCCCCTTGATGCAAGAGATATAATTTTACTTTTTTGAACCCGTAATTTTCACCGCCCTTTATTAGGAATCAAATAATCTGCCATAGACACATGAAATAAAAATGAATTTCACATCCAATCAAAATCATTTGTCTTTTCACTTTCACGGTCAACCATACCAGATGAACGTATTTGCCACCAATACTTCAGTCAACTAAATCCTTTGTTACTCAAAGTCGCGGTTTTTTCGGCAACGACCCAAACGCTGATATCACAGTTCCTTTCGTTCCTGTCGAGCTAGTTGTGAGCGAGGCCTGAACAAGACCTGCTGGTTTTATGTTTGAAGGTTGACTGCTACTACTTCCTCCACCTGGCTGGTCCCACTTGCTTTTCCTTTTCTTGTCGTCTTCGTTTTTCTTCGCGATGGTAGCCAGGTCTGCTTTGTTCTTACGATCTTTTACTCGTTTGTCCATCTCTGTTTTCTGGACTTTTGCTAGCTCTTCGTAATATGATTCTTTGGTCCACTTTCCTGGATCATAAATACCGGGAGGATAGTTGGTTCCTGGGAAAATAAAACCAGGATTCATTAATTTATTTTCAAGATGTAACATTATTTTCAAATTATCTATTCATTGTCTAATTACGTACATCTGGAACATGACATGTTATAGGGGGCAAGAAACATTTGGAGCAATACTGTCCCCCACATTAAAGAAATAGCCAAAGTAGTTATAACAATACAGGGTGTCCCATATAAAACTCCGCGGGCAAATATCAAAAAAATTAAAAATAATATCCATATTTCGTGTAAACAGATAATTTTGGTGTCAAAGGGTCCTCTTATTTACTTAGAGATCAAGCACTAGGCGTCTTCCGTTAGGGCGTCGCGACACCGACGCCAATTTTTTAAAATGGTAACCCAGTATTTTCAATTGGTTTTTGAATCCTGCATTAAATTCTGAATTCAGCCATATAGCACACTTGTAGTTTTCCATGAACACTGATGAAAAAAGGCAATTTTATTGCGTATTATGAAGAGGGCCATGAATAAGTCAAAATGAATACATCAGTTATGATTTCAATGTCTGTTCAATTTAATCTAGTTGCGTATTTCTGTACAAATTGAAATAAATGTTTGAAATTACCAAAAAATACTTTACTTTGACCATAACTCGATTAACATGATAATAAAGAAATCAATTAGTAATAACAAGAATCACTTTAGTAAGTGTTCGAACTGCCTCCCTTCACGTAGAATACACATATTGCATCTTTTTAGTAATTCCCGATTCCTGACAGCTAAAAGCGTCTTTCGCGTTATGGAAGCACAAACATTTGTGTTACTATTTTTCAAATCCTCTACATGTTGTGGACATCGCATATAAACTAAGTCTCTGATATATCCCCACAAAAAGAAATCTAGTGGAGTAATATCTGGACTTCGAGCTGGCCATAGTATTGGACCCTTATTTCCAATCCATTTTTCATTAAAAGTATCATCCAAATATTGGGTAACTATTCTATTATTATGTGGAAGTGCCCCATCTTGTTGAAACCACATATTCAGTCGAGTTTGTATTGTTAAATTCTCCAAGAGATACGGCAACACGTTGTAGAAAAACCAAGTACTTCTCTCCATTGAGAATCACATCGAAAAAATGAGGTTCAATCAAATAACCATCAATGATTTCGTATCAAACATTAACCCTCCACATAGACTGAAATCTCGTTTCTTGCACCCAATGAGAGTTTACGTCGGACCAATAGTGACAATTGAAGGGGCAAGTGAAATAAGGAGTTATGTGACAAATATGACTTCATGAGATATACCAGCTTTAGTAAAATTTTCTAGCATTTTTTAATTGGAGATAGTTTTATAATTTGATTTGTGTAGTAGTAAAGACTATACTGTGCTTCTTTTTTTAGAATTTAAAGCTTTTTGCTATTCTACCATTTTTTGATAAAAATCTCATTTCACACGTACATAACCACTTTTTCCATTCCTGGCATGAAGGTACTGGGTGAAATAAAAAAATGTAGAAAGTGTTAGTAAGTTAGTAAGTAAGTAAGACTTTATTTCCTTTATGACAAATACATTTGTATAGGATTTGTCAATGACCTGAAAGTACAATAATACCTGACCTAAATTTAAGTCCACAAATATTCTTAGTATAAAAGAGGAACGTACATAAATCTGTAAAGTTTGAAATCAGTACAAAAAATATTCATCTACAGAATAAAAAACTTTGTTTAATAAAAATTCTTTCAATACTAACTTAAATAATTTCAGTTCAGGAATAGATTTCATAGACAATGGTAATTTATTAAAAATCCTTTGGATAATTATAGATGGAGAATTAAAATGGACATTTTTATTTGAAAAAGGTACACGTAGATCTTTATGTTGTATTGACTGAATGCAAATAGGTGAGTAAAATCAATTTTTTGAAGACGAAACGTATCATTCCTGTCTTCCAACTGACAGTAATTTCTGATGACATTAACTTTTTCACTTGCTGTATCAGTAGTTTCTTTGGATCAACTATGACATCAATAGGATTAGTTATTCAACCATTAACTTTATCATGTGTTATATTGACACTTTCGAATATGACTTTTCATAAAAAAACTTTATTTGAAAATTCAACTTGTACAATAAATATAACGTTACTCGTCTAAAGAAAAAATTATAATGGATATGGAACGACTACTCAATTAGTAATGAACACCTATTTGGCCTCGCAGGGTCTATTTATAATGTGTAGATAGCGGTGTCAGCAGCAGACCATAGGAAATAACAAAAGTATTAAGTTCTGCTGACTGTGCTGACTTGCAATCTTGGAAGTCGTTATCTTGGTAATCTGATACCGGTGAGATCGTCTTACGGTCTAACAACTACCCTTATCAAAGAAAAGTTGGTGCTTTGGAGCAACTTTTTGGCAAGTAAAAGTTTTATCATTGAAACTCGTAGGTAACACGACATCTTCTTCGACGGGGTCTTCTAGGTGAAAGCGGGTCTTCTTCTAGGGACGAATCTTTCCAGGGTTCTGGGTACTATTCTCGTTCTTGGTGGTCTCGGTATGTTATCGTTGCTTGAAAAGGTGATTACGATGTTTTCTTGCGACGGCACTTGCAGAAAATATACAGGATCGCTAATGCGATGATGAGTGCAATTGTAAAGTACGTGAACCAAGAAATATGTTTGTTCACGAACGGTTCGTTGATGAGTTTATCCAATTCATCTGAGTATTGATTAAGCTTGTGTTTGGCGATATTAAGATCGTCGACATTTATCTTGT
>WOGR01001941.1:0-18558 GCA_015342045.1 Leptinotarsa lineolata | reverse complement strand
GTCTGATCTGAGCTTCATAAAGCATCAAAAGTTGCTGAGGTGTGTATAGTTTTCTAGTTCGGAATAGTGTTTCAAGCTTCTGAGAAGCAGGCTTTGTAATTCCAGCTACATGATTGTGTCAAGACATATTGGTGTCCATTTCAACCCCCAACAAACAAATCGAAGCATTGATTTGAACCTGGTTACTTTCACTCCAATTGGAAGTCACTTCTAGATTCTCATTAAGATATGCAACTTCCTGCTGCTTGTGCATCCGCAGCCGATGTGCTGGAATCCAGATGGAATGGCGAGAAAAGTGTGTTGTCATCGGCAAAGCAATATAATGGATTCTTGGTTTTTGTCAATAGGTCATTGATAATATACAACAAAAAGAAGGTTGGAACCAATGTGGATCCCTGGGGAACACCAGCGTTGATGATAGAAGTATTCGAGAAATATCCATCGACGGTCACTTGCAGGAAACGTTTTTTCAGAAATCTGGAGAGCCATAGATTATTTTGATTAGATAGATTAATTTGATAGATTGATAGATTAATTTGATTTAAATATATTAGAAGATGATAAAGACGATATCATTATTATTATTATTAGTAGTAGTATTATTATTATTAGTATTATTATTATTATTATATACAGAAATGATCTGAGAAGCCATAGCATCAAAGTTTAGCCTGCAAACCCCCATGTCACACAAGGTTAAAGGCCTCAGAGATATCCAGCGCAACGGCGCTTGACTCTCCATATTTGTCGATTGCGTTATTCCAAATGTGTGTGACGAACAATGAAAATTCGCCTGTTGATCTTTGTTTCCGAAAGCCATATTGGTGATCGCTCAAGATGTTGAAGCCTTCCAAATATTTGAGGATATGGTGGTTTACGGCTATACAATTCATTGCCATCGTGATATCAGCAGAGGAAGTATTTATTTCTGACTCATTCGTAAATGATTCTCATGCTGATATAACAATCAATATGACCTGAGGAAATTTTCTTGAAGTGACGCAGCAGATTTTACAGTAAAGTGTTGCGAATTTTTCCATGGTCTAATCAAGACAATATATTTTTAATGCCAAAATCAACATCCTTTTTCATATTTCGAATGAAGGCGACAGCAATGCCCTTTTTCATTGAAGATACTTGCTGGCTCTTGATGAAATTCGAAGTTGAACCTTTTTTACCACGCTGAACAGAAATGAAGCGATCATTAGAAATAAAATATCTGAAAATATTGGTTCATAGGTATTCATATAAATGAAATTATGTGGTAAATATTCACTCAAGAGCATTTGAAAGCAATGAAAAATTGGATGCTCAAAATCACACGCTGTTACCAACTAGAACATAAGATATTCAGCAACTCAACATTATGATTTGAAAGTGAATTAGGATCAATGAAGAAGTTATTGAGAAAACCTACCTTCAATTCATATATAAGCTTTGGAACTGAAAGAATTACAAAATTTTCACTTTATATGCCAAATGAATACCTAATTATTCGAGAACCTGGAGGTCCTCTAAATTCAGAAAACTAATTCAAAATTAATATAATTTATAATCAACGTGATGATTTCACTAAGGAAAAAAAAGAAAATATATATTGTTGTGTTCAATATAAAAATTCTCTACTTCCCATCAAACATAAACTCGTAGGAAAAAAGCCCCCAAGAAACAACTACTCTCATATAAACATTGAATTACACGAAAGAAAAATACTATCGAACAACTATTTTTATATGTACATTGAATCATACAGTTTGTTCACGAATTAAACACAAGCACTACAGAAAAATCCTCAAGGTGCTTCAAGAGCAGTGCCTGTGCGAAAGTAGTGATTCACGTTGGATTTTAATCGCTGGAGATTCAAATCCAAATGTTCTCAGGGAGTCAATGCCACACAAACCAGTTCTCCAAATAGAGTTCCTAAGCAGTTAAGTTTGAGGTGTACTTAGTTGAACCTTGAAACGACGAGCAGCCACAATCCGTCTCGTATTTCTGATATGTACCACTCTTGGTAGAATCAAATGTGCCAAGATGCAAGTGATATTCGTGTCTCCAATCAGGCGGCTGACTCTTTTCTGGATGGAATCCAGCAGCCTAGGGTTGGAGCTGTATACATGAGAACAATACTCCAAAGAAGGTCTGATTTGAGCTTTATGTTGAGGTGTGTACAGTTTTCTGGTTCCTAACAGTGTTCCAAGCTTTTGGGAAGCAGCCTTTGCAATTCCAGCAATATGATTTTGCCAAGAAATAGTGGGGTCCATTTTAACCCCCAACAAACTTATCGAAGTAGGAAGTGGTATTGTTTGTCCTAAAATATTCATATACGGTTCGGAGACATCAATCTTTTTGGAGAAAACCGATGCCTGGTTACTTTCACCCCAATTCGAAATCACCTCTAGATCTTCATCAATATATGCAACTTCCTGTGCGTCCGTAACTGATGTCCTGGTATCCAAATGGAATAAAGATACAAGTGTGCTGTCGTTACCAAAGCTATTCAGTTTGTATTCCAAATAATTCTTATGGAATTGAATTAGATATCACTCACGGGGTTTCTACACAAAATAAAATATGAAAGAGGTGAAATTTCATTTACATGAAACGCTGTCATCCTCAATTGCGGACATTCGATGTTTTGGAATACGACATTGGCTTTACTGCTTCTTCAGCACCAATCTGGATAACATTACAAGATGAAATACTCGAATCATTCATGAAAACACCATTTCATGTCACGAGTAAGATGAATCTACTTATGTCATCAATGAGAATAAATAATGACATTCGTTCGCCTATTCAATCCCAGCCATAAAAATCAGGTTTAAATTGAAAATGTTATATTTTAGGAGGAAGCAAAAGGTTTTGGTTTTTCACCTCTTCATAGTTGAACAATAGAACTTAGGTATTTTCCAAGTGATGACTTTCGAAATAAACTCTCCACTGGAAGACAGAAAAAAGCTTCATTCAAGAACTTGTGAACATACTGGCTTATGTTCAATTATCCTAGATACCAGATATATTTTCAAATGATGAAAATATTTTATCGCTTGATTTGGAAGGGAGATATGTTTCATGGAACTCAGTATTTTGGAAAAAAGCCAGAAAGGTTTTTTCTCAAATATATCATCGCCTTCTGAAAAATATTGGTTGCGCCACTGTACTGTAATGAGATTCTTGGCATCCATTGAAATGATCATTCGATCCTGAAGAACGGTAAAAAAGTGGAAGCTATAAGAAAGTCTCATTTAGATGGTGCGGTTTTCACCTATGTGTTTCACCAGCACAAATATGTTGAGACGGACATTATCAATTATTGCCTCGTGCCATAGAAATCTAATGAAACCGAATGAAAACGGTGAAAATACGGGTGTCGCATGTGTTATAATGGAACAGCACCTATTTCGATAATGCAAATTAGATATTTGACCATGTACTGCAAAATTGGTAGGGTTTAGTTGCTTCAAGTATTCGTTCCTTCAGTATCCATTACTTTTAAGGTGATTTGCTATCGAAATGTTTTCTATAATTTTTGGAAAACATGGAAAAGCAGTGATGTACAAGGCCGAGCCTAGATTTTTGTTTCGGGGAGTCTCAAAAAGAGTCCTGCTTATTCAAATTCAATTAATTACCATTACATTGCCAGGGGTTAAGCCTTACACTGAGGAAACTGTACTAACATATTCGTTTTTTTACAACTAAAAGCCTCAAATTTCCAGTTCAGTGAAGTCACAATAGAAATAAAGCCTTCTAAACTTGTTATGGGCAAATTCTGTTATAACATCATCAGTTGGGATGATGACATCTCTGTGAATTTCCATTAGGGCCAACCTGGTGGTAAACCTCTCTTGCTTACAATAATTCTGTAGGTAGGTTTTTGAGCGCCTAAGTGTGGAAAACGACCTTTCCGATGCACGTGGTTACTGATAGAGTCGACAAGATGTTCAACAACATAAATGTTGGGATGCAATTGCCTGTTGCACTCTCCCACAGCCTAAATGGTGCAAGAACGACGGTCCGAAGGGATTTTGCCCTGCCACAACGATTTCCATAGTTGAAATTTGCCTTGTGACCGCTGCGTGGTCAAAATACTGAAAATAATAAGGGGGTCTGGACCCTTCTAGGCATGGCCTTGAGTGATGAGTTTGGAGATAGATGAGTGACGTTGAGGTTTCTTCGTTCTAATATGATTTCTTATTCTGAGTTGTTTTTGATATTCAAATTCCATCCTATGTTACAGATGGAGGTTTTGTTTGAGATGAGGAATTTTCCATTTAAATCGCCGGATTCCATTGTGTTTAAACAGGTCTATTGAAGATATCCATTACTGCAGATTCAACATCATTTGCAACATCTGGGTAATCCAGTTGGTTTCCTTATTGCTGATATGCGGTGTATATGAATCATAACTCAATATTTTTTCCATGTTAGGGTCTTGAATTCTGAGACAATTTCAGTTAAAGCCGTTCAACTAACTTATGAAGATATGAATTCTATTTTGTGTTTCTGGTGTACTCTTCCCATGCTGAAATTTTTTGTGGGATATGAAAGCTATGGTCTTGTAAGTTCTAAACGAAGAAAAAAATGAATACCTCCAGGGATCAACTGTAACTTCATATTGACGTTGATACTTTCAATTTGAGTCAATCTTGTGTTTAACTTCATGATGTTATTCAAGTAGATCTTCCAGAACACTCAGAAACCAGAGAACAACAACCAATGGATAATGGTGCTAGACAGGGATTGCCCATATTACTTGTGGGACCTGAATCAGTTGATGGGATATCATGAGACTGTAGTTTCTATTACTTGCTCCATAAAATAGGCCTAATAGCGGTTTATTGCTTGAAATTTGAAAATAATGAAAGAGATAAATACAAAAATGATAGCAAGATTCATTACGAGTAAAACAGGAATACAATGATTGGAAATTGAAATCACTAAAATATTGCCAGCAAAACACTGGATGAGGGATATCCTCAACTGTTTCAAATTTTTCCCAAAAACTTTGAATGAGAGCGATTTGATTTTTAGATTTCGCATTTAAAGAAAATATGGATCATCCAATTCGACAATTCTATAACATGAAATATTCTACGATACTATTCTCAGATTATTGATCGCAAGTCATTTTTTGTGGAATGATTCGAAGTTTTTCTTCAAAATTTGCAGTTTACCGTGATAATATACTTCGTAAAAGTATGTTTTACATAGAAAAATGATCTATCTATTAGTAACTTATTTTATTCGATGATTTTGTCTACAAGCTGAGTTATACATATATTTATTTCAACTTTTTGGAGGCTGAAACCTGTCTCCGTCTTCAAAGTTTTCTATTGGTCAGAATGATCTGGGTAGTCACGATCCATTTCTTAGGAGCTGTTTGGAATACACTTCTCTCAAGATACAAGAGCTTACGTCTTTTAGAGTGGGTTTCATTGGCAATTCTTGTTTCATTCAACTCGATGTTCACCATCTCATTTCAAAAAATGTTCTGACAATTTTGATATTGATGATTGTCTAGCTCTGATGTGACCTCGATGTTCATTCTCAAGCACTTTTGATGGCACTGATGTTCCAGCAGTAAAAATTTTACCACAAGAACGAGGTATCTCATAACTGCAATTCTTTGTCCTTTTTTTTGTGTTGTCGAGTTATGTTATGTTTTTAAATTGCGGAATTTGAAAATACACAAAAAATTTCGATAAAAAATATTGCCAGATTGTTTTTGAAGTCGAAAGGAATAAATCATTTGTGGCTTGAATATCTTTGAATGAGACCATAAATTCTCTTTCACAAAAATAGTTGCAGAAACAACCCTTTTCATTCCCTCAGTTCGGATATTTCTCTTCGTTTTCAAACTCTGTCATATGCAAATAGTTGTGTGAAAAATACCCACCATCATCATAGAGTGCTTTTTTAGGGAAATATCCTTACTTTCAAAGACATATTATCGACAATATCATAACTCAACGGTTGAATCTCTAATCACAAGTTTATCACACTTGAATCGTAATTTAAAACAATTATTCGGAAGTTTATTGATTCAAATGACCCCTGTTGGCATCATCTTACGTATATTCCCAATTATAGAGAAATCGAAAATTACTTCTCCTCTATTGCAAGCGAGCCTGTCGCTAGAAAATCAATTCAAGCTATTATGTAAAAGTCTCACGGGTCTCGATGAGTTGTCTTTTATGGAAATTTCAACACTCTCGTTTTTATTTGTTGTCATACATCTTCCAGCAACTGGATAATAACTGATGATTGTGTAAAATGAAAACTGAGACTGAATGTGGAGAAAATAAATCGAGGTGCAGACTGTAAAGGTGGATTTCCACCGAACGGACTCGCTTGCGACTAGTTTCTTTTTAATAAACAGAAAACTTGTTTTAGTTTCGAAAGCAAATTCAAAATTCCGGTTCCACCAAACGTAGATAAATCATAAAACAGAGATAAACTATCATTTTGCGGAATCATGCGAAGATTAGAACAGGTCTCACTCACAAACGTGTGATTTCAAGCATGGTTCGAGGCGGATTTCCACCAAACAGACCGAACCAAAACAAAACAGCAACTGTATCATTGTGAATCCAAGAAGGCCGTTGCTACAAAATGGCGGATTACATATTTTTTCACAACTACCACAATATGGATATCGAATCACAGGGCTCGACTAGTAGAATGGTAGTATTATCTAAAGAAAGATGCCAATTCAAGATGGCCGCAGCTACAAAATGACGGATTACATATTTTTTCACAACTACCTCAATATAGATATCAGATGACAGGGCCTGACTAGTACTATAATAATAATGATAATAATAATGTTTATTTTCAAAAAAGTATCAAAATACTGGAAGAAAAATGCTGTCCAACTGTGAAAATAGACATTAAAGATCACAGAAGCTTCAAAAGCTTGTTCATGATATAGATAGTAATAAGTGGTATAGAATGAAATAGCAATACATATAAGCTAGTTGTGATGAAGCTAGTTTCACAACAAATGGAGTGGTTTCATCACGATATAATCGACATTGGGCCACTGAAAATCCTTACTGGGTGATCAATTGTAAAAGTTAGTATTCAGAAAAAGTAAATGTTTGGCGTGGAATACTGAATGAGAGGATAATTGCACCAAAATTTTTTCTCAGCCACATCAATGCCGCAAATTTCTCACAATTTTTAAGGAATGAATTGTCAGACGCAATAGATGAACTTTTCCTTGCAGAAAATTTATATTATCAATAAGATGGCTGTTCTGTTCATAATGCGAGAATTTTGAAGAGTTGGCTGAATAAAAACTACCCTAATCGTTAGACAGGACGGGGGAGTAGGTCAATTGGTTGGCCACCTAGATCGCCTGACCTTACTCTACTGGATTTTGTCCTATGGGGCTATGTCAAACAAAATGTCTACAAATCACGACCAAGGCATCGAGCGGAATTGTGCACAAGAATTAAGCAAGCGTGTGCTGGAATTATTTCGCAACAATTACATATGTTCGCAAGCATTGTCTTGAATGGAGGTTTGGTGGAGGCTACAAAAATTTGATTTGCACTCATTTTGGTTTCAACTTATAATCATATCCGATCCTATTATGTGCATTGCTTGTGAATAAGAGATTGTTTTCCACTAGTTTGTAGGAATACGAAATAAATACAGGTGTTTTTTGATTTGAAATTATTGACAATAAAATTTGTTTCATAATCGGATTCATATGATTCATACATTTCATACGTTTTTCATGAATACAAGGATCTGAATTATATTTTGCTAAATATCATTTCGAATCCAGTGGTGTAGTCAATATTCCATTAATGGACAAATTTTTCAAATTTTACTCCTTTATAATTTTTTCATTGATGAGCAGATTTTGTTGATATTTTCAACAGTGATATCTCGAGACCTCCTACATCCAGTGTTGTAGTTAGAACTCCGATGAAATCTTTGAAATTGAGATTGTGGGTTGATTTAACAGCATATATTTCAAATTCAATTCAATTCACTTATGACTTTTTCATTATTGGATGCATTTCTTCGTAAATTTGTCATAGAACATTTGAAAATGTCACGAATTTAGTGATGTCAGATTTTTCCTAAAAACAGCCGCTAATTATTGATTTTACTTTTGGCCTTGAAGAATAAAAATAGGTGGTCCTGAAAATAACGGTACATTATTCTGAATTATCAATGCGAGTATCAAGGAGGTGATAATGAAATCAATTAGTTGTTTGATATCGCTCAAACAGTTCCAACTAGCTACTATAATATGTTCATTAACGACTAGAAAAAAGTAAATCATTGATTTATAAACCAATAAAAAATGAAAACATTCACAGGTGACCGCCATATGCACAGTCTACCACGAAACTGGCCTAAAACTGGCATCTGATTTATCTAAATCAGAACAGCACTAGCTCGAAGGTATTCGAAAACAATGACCCGAGATAGAGAGCATATTAATAACAAAAACGTGAACGTTTTTCAGCAAAAATCGGTGCAACTTTCTTTTGTTCAAAAACTGTAGGAATCTCCGCCTTACGAAACACACCTATCCGTCATATTTCAAACAGTATCAGTAGTTATATCTATCTGTAATAGTTTGGTTTCGCTTTCACCTATGATAGTCTGTTACTCGAGTGCTACTTAATCGAAAACCTAGCCCAGAGACCAGAAACTCAACCCACGTATCGTTCGATTCGGAATGGCATCTGAAAAATTTATGAAACTTTTGAAAAAGGGTTGGTAGAGAAATTGCTGAAATTATGAATGAGTCAGTGAAAAAAGTGGTCTGGTTCTTTGCAGATATCTCAAAAATCATTGAACTGAATAGAACTGGGAGTAACTGAATGGAAATTCATATTACAACTCATTGATATAATAATACAGATTATTGTATGATTTTCACTATAAATGGTTAAAATGGTTTTAAAAAAACCGCGTCACGTATTTTGCTATACAATAGGTTTCTCAAGCCTTGTTACTAAGTTACTTTTAAATAACTATTTCATACTCTAACCTATTACCTACTTTCTACCTGAATCTATCTGAAATAATCTACCTGAAAAATATCTATTTGTTGGAGAACAGATTCAATAATGGCAAATAATTGAGTTCAGTTTGATTGTTCATGAGATATTCAGAGTTTTTGAATTTGTTCATTTCCATACTCTCAAACAGTTAAGTTTTGAACCATTATTCTGAAAATGAAGGGGCTTGAACTCATGATTGAACTCATGTCTTTCTGTTATTAAATGAGATGCATATGTGAAGTCTATTTTTACATTATGGAAAATATTTCTGTGTTCCTTTGTGCGGACTTTGAACGTTCTTTCAGTTTGACCTATATAAAACATCGGACATGACCCACATGATAATTTATACACTCCCGATTTTTTTTAAACTGAATTGAACGGGAGTGTATGAATTATCATTGGAACTGTCACTACAGTTTCAAATCAATTTTTGTTTCCATTCGAAGGATTTTTCCAGATTGAGATATCACAATCAATTTACGAGATATTTGAAAAACACGAAACCCAACAATTCTGGTTTACATCCAAAAAGTCAGCGGAACTAGGTCTGATTACATACGTTGATTTTTTGTCGAAAGCTTTGGAAAGTGGTACACTGATTTTTCCAAAGCTCTCGACAAAGTTCATCATGAACTCTTGATTCATAAAATTTGTTTATACGGTGTTGATGGCCTAGTGGCTCAAGAGCTATATTACGGAAAGAACGCAAATTGTCAGGGTTAAGCATTACTACTCTCATACTATCGCAGTTACATCAGGCGTTCCCCAAGGATCACACTTGAGACCACTATTGTTTAACCTATTCATTAACGATATGATTTGCTGCTTCCGTAAAAGTGAGGTTTTGCTATTTGCTGACGGCTTAAAATGTTTTGAAATAATTAAAAGTGAGACCGATACATTGAATCTCCAAAACGACATTGATTGCCTATCTAACTGGTGTACGCAAAATGGTATGTGTTTGAACACTTCCAAATGCCATATTCTTCGCTTTCATTAGATACATCAACCAATCACTTTCGGTTATAGTATAAATAATCTGACCCAACATTCTGCTTCCGAAACCAAAGATCTAGGTGTGATACTGGACTCCATACTTAGCTGTAAATCACACATTTCCGCTGTAATTCAAAAATCCATGAAGACGCTTGGCTCTATAAAAAGAACTACCGGCGATTTTATTAACATCACTGCTATTAAATCTCTTTATTTTTCCCTGGTCAGATCTCATCTTGATTATTATTCTACAGGTTGGTCCCCCCATTATATTACACATTAAACGAAACTCGAGACTTTACAGCACAATTTCTTGAGATATAATGCGTTCAAGACTCATGTACACTATGACTATGGTGCTTTAGAACGCATATTGAAGATACCTTCTTTTGAGGCACGAAGAAAATATAGAGACCTGATTCTTCTATTTGAAATTATCAACGGACTGAGTACCAGATTCGAGCTTCTCTCCAAATTATCTCTATTTGTCCCTAGTCTTTCAACTAGGCAGTTGTAAACCTTTCATGTTTCTTTCCATAGATTCAATTACTCATACAGCTTTATCCCCAGAACTTCTGAGCTGTTGTACTGTGTTAGGTGTTACCTGTCTACATGAATTAGATCAGTTCCTATTGTAATATCTTGTACATTTTTTCTTAAATAATCTATATTTTGAACTTACTATTTTGTAACTATTATTCCTTAAATTTCACTTTCAATCCAGTACATAGCATATATTGCTCTGTTGATATTTGTATTTGAAATGGACCTGCCCGTGTATGTATAGAAATAAATAAATAAATAAAATACATCGACCAAAGGTAGCGAATAACTTTTGGCGGAAACGACTGGAACTGAGTGCCAACAAAATACAACTGAAAGTAAGTAAGTGAATAAATGTAAGAAAAAAAAATATATAAATAGATACATAAAATTTAGAGATTACATAATCCTAGGAGGACCTACTAATTAAAGTTACGGCTACCTAAGCAAGCTTGTATTGTCGCCAGTAAACAAAATAGTATTTCTAATCCTATATAACCAGATATACTAATTTTGTAATGTGGAGAAAGCAAGAGATGTGGAGAAGAAGAGTACGAGAGGGAGAGAGATCTATTTGTGATAAGCTCTGGAAGGCACCTCTAATAATGGTTATTCCTTATTCAAGTATCAGTAGAAGTATATCATGATTAATGTCAACAAATTTTTTTAACTCCCTTTTAAATTTCAGTTTGTTTCTCGTGCTTTCCAATGCTACAGGTAGAGTTTTGTAAAGTTTAGGTCCAAAATACGTTATAAATTTTTGAATATGCGTGAGTCTGCATCGTGGAACACTCATCGTCTTGAACTGTTACGAGTATTGAAAACATGCTGTACAAATATAATTTAAGAATCAGCAGTTCATAATGAACTCTGTGAATTGTAAGTTTTTACAACTCCAAATAATCCAGTTTCATTATATAACGACTGAGTACAATACCTCTGATCTCTTTCCATTGAGATTCTTACTAATGAATTTTTAATCACCTCTAGGTAAACTAGGCACCACCCCATAGTATTATACATTAACGTAGCCAAGGCATCATACACCATCAGTATCATTTCCCAGTTCAATATATTCCTAAGCTAATGAAATGCATGGGTCAATTTACGTAGACTTGTTACTTTTTAATCAATTAGTTCATTCTATCAAAGATATATTGGTTCATTAATACCTCTAGGTATTTTATTGCGAATAGAAGTATAGCTACAATTGGGAAAATCTGCACAAGTTGTTTTGTGGATATTTCAGCCAGTTGGTCTCTATTTGTTTGACTAAATGTAATAAATTTGTTTTTTTTTGACATTGACACTCAATAAATCAGAACTCAACCAGTTGAAAATCATTTTGATACCTATTTCAGCCCGAGTGTATATTTCTCCCCACAAGTTTCAAATAAGGTGCTGCATCATTATCAAATGGAATCAGAAATATTAATGAATTTTGGATGACATCCCGAATCGAAAGATATCTAGCTCAAAATTTTCGCTCTTGGAAGTCGGGCATCGAAAAAATAACCTTTGTGAACCAGACTATAACTCCAGTATGGTGATGGTGTTCGTTTGAAGAGTTGAGATCGACATTTCATTATAGGTTAGCTCGAGCACAACGGATCTGTGTTGCATTCTTGAGTTGATATCACAAGATGGTCGATTAATTTTGACGAGTGTCGGGTCTATTCTGATAACTTGTTTGAAAGCATCGTGTTTTCTATATTGATTAGCAGTTAGCACATGATTTCCGTAATCATTCAGAACATTGATTTTTTTCGTGAAGGCTTCCTTAGGTGGAAGCATAACCTAGTTTTAATATTGTTAAAAATTTTCTCACTTCCTCAGTTCTTCTTTGATTGAGGATGTTAATGTTATCTCATGCATTATGCAGTAATATGAACGTGACTTGAATAAAATGTAGATTTTTTCATTATTATACAGATTCATGCATGCAGCAAAAAGTCATATTCTGAACAATCGACTTTTCAGGAATGTGAAGCGTTTTTTGAACTGATGTTACATGGTTACAAAATTTGACTGAGGATAGAACTAAATATACCAGCTGAAAAATATTAACGAAATACATCTTCAATAGATTTATCTTTTAATATTTACCGTTGAATGCAATATCATACAAAATGTATATGTTGAGTACTTTAAAAAAAGGTTATAGACGGACGCGATACTTGATGGAAATTGATAATGATCAAATGATTTTCCACAATATCAACTCAATTCAAAACGCTTTTCCATACATAGTAGAAGCTATTGTGTAATGTGATGATTATCACACAGTAGCTTAGAAGTCATGCTTTGGAGATGAGGCAAGAATGATTGAAAGAACGAACACAGACTCTTTAAATTTGTAGCAAGCTCAGTGCAACATTGAAAATTGATGTGGATACACCTCAGGGAACAGTACTTCGCCCGATCCTTTTTCTTGCTTACATAAATTATTCTGAAAAAAAAATCGCTGGCTGAGTAATAATGATTTATTGAGTTTGAATATGAAAAGTTTATGAGATTTTTACTCAATTCAGATGATCAGCTGCATATTGATGAACTTTAATTGCACAAAACGGAGGTATAAAAAGCACGAATTTTCACCTTGTCTGGAGCACTTTTCATGTTCAGTATATCATTTAGAGAAATTTCGGTCACATTGTCCCAGATATTTACTGTTACATTCCGCACACTTGAAATTATGAACTTCAGATTTCTCCATCTCTGGCTTTTAAAAGGAAATGGGACAACCTGGCATGTGGCCTGAATACCACTTCCACATTGTTTTTTCTGAAAAATTCTGGAATTTTCTCTGAATTTGTCTCGGGTGTTCTGCTTCATTGTTAATAGAGTACCGATATCTCAATAACAACATAAAATGATGAAAATCATCAACATTACAATGAAAATTATAACATCACTTCTCAAGTTATTTTCCAATTAGAATCATGACATAAATTGTTTTTCATAAGGAAGGTAAACTACTGACGATACCAAACGAAATCTCATTTACGTTTCAAGTTCTCGGTCATGGTTGAGTCCATTTTTATTGCCGATTACTCATAAATAAATGCATTCGAATTTTATTTTTACTTTGCCATAACCAGTTCACATTGCAGTGCAGACAATCTAAATTGGTGGCATTCATGATAAATTGGACGTGTCAAAATAATAAGGAGCTTTAAAAAGCTTGCATTTCGATGTTGAGTAGTTATGCAAATTAACATTTTGCATATGCCAATAATCGTCATAAATTACTAGTGTTTTGATGAATTCTCCTGTGAAATCAATAATTATACTCATTCATTATTATAATTGGATGTTTCCAAAAGTTCACATGGGCTTGTCTTGGTTGTATTGTAACCTCTTAAGATGGGGCCTATAATTTCTTTTGTATCATCCACATCTCAGAAATTTGAGAAGATAACAGTAATTACCACTGTAATTGAAGCCAAAATTTTTATTTTCACATCAGTCATATGCTAGGTAGGTACTAGAAATACCCAACCCTAATCACTGGGATGTCGAGAACTTTTTTTACTTTTCCAATGATCCATCAACAGAAATCCCAAAATGTTATTGTAACAATTTCCTTGCATTAATTTTTCAATATCTCATATTATAATATGAATGACATTTCAATTTATTGTGAATATATATATTCCGAAAGACGACAACAGTCACTCGAATATTGGATAAAAAAATATGGGGACATAATATGTGTCGGAACAAACTAATTTATCCATCGAGATGAAATCAAACTTTGTTTTTCAGCTGAGAATGACAGAAAATGATTTGCAGATTATTAAGAACTCGAGTACATAAAAAATACCAAATAATTACGAAGGGCAAAGAAATAAATGGTTTTGATTGTTACATATTTTGGAATGATCACAATTTTTGGGTTCAATACAAATGAGATCCAATTTTTCGAGGCACTGGCGGCATTGAAAAACTTGTTTTCAGAAAATTCGACCGCATCAACAGCGACGAAAAAAATTTTTTCTTTGGTTGGATATCATAGCATCTTCACATCTTCAGCACATTCAGAATCGTTGTCTACGCTTCTCGTTTGGTATCTGGAAACACGATCATATATCGTCAGCCATGCAAGAATCTGGAAGAATGGAAGTTGAGAAACTCAGAACTTTGCAGTTACTCATTACACCAACAAAATCTTGACAACTTTTCAACTTGATTGTTTAACGTAAAAGCTCAAAACATTTTTCTCAATTGATAATTTCTCCAACAGGAACTTTTTTAGTCATCCCTTAAAATAAATCTTTAATCCTTACTCGTTACTTCTTGTGTTTTGACTCAAATTTTATAACAAACTACTCTGTGAATGTTGATATCACATAATCAACAATTTTTAGAAAAGACTTCAAACATATCTAGTCTATTAGTTCCTTGTTCATCCTGGACCAAATACGAGTTTTCACTCCAGGTCACTCTTATTTTTTCCTTTACAAATGATGCCACAAATTTCATAAACTCCTTTATAATATTATTGAGTTTTGTACATTCGATTTTTTTCTGTTACTTTATTATGACAATTGAAGTTTATTTCAGGTTGATTTAGAAAACAGCCTCAGCTGACACTCCACCTCTTCACCTGTACACCTAGATATCTATTTCTTGTATTTATTTTGGTTTGCTGTGGCGAATAAAGACGTATTATTATTAGGGAAAGGTTTATCATAATTTTACTATGAGGTTTGTTAGAATATGGAATTGAAATGGGGGTCCAATGAAATGGCCAGCCATGTCTCCGGATCTCAGTATCCTCGACACATTTAAAGAATATCATTTACGGACGAGCAAATATCGAATTAATAAAAATCTCCAGCTGAATATTAACAAATAAAGAACATGTTTAGATAATTACAGATAATCATGTAGGGTTACGTTTGAACGCAGTCTTGAGTTGTATGTCTATATTCAATAATTCGAACATATCATTTAATATATAGTAAGTATAATTTTTCATTTTCGATCTATCAAAAACCAAGACTGTAGGCATACAAATGAGTTCTTTCTAAGTTAATATATTTTAGTTATTGCATAGATGATGTTCAAAGTGAAATCCTTTATCCATACTCAATGAATGTATTTCAACATCTATGGTGATAGGAAAAAAAGTAAAAATTTTATGGGGAATATGCTAGTCGTCAAGACCTATATCTAACAACCAATCTAGAAATTTACACAGTCACTGTAACGTTTCCTGTGGGAACTTCTGATCACAAAGTCATTTCAATGTTGAGTGATTTACCGATAAATGTCGGAAAACAAACAAAGCCGCGCAAAATTTGGCATTACATATCTGCTGAGTGGGAGAATCTTCAAGATCATTTCCAAAGTTTTCCTTGGCTAGATGTTTGTTTCAGCTCTGAAGATCTATCAACTTGTGCTTTCGAAGTCAAGGAAGTTATTCTATCATCCATGGATGCACATATTCCTTTTTCAATGAAACGGACTTCTAACGGAAGCTGCTGCCTCCAAAAATCCCGCCTAACGGCAGTGGCGCAAAAATCCCAGTGCCAAAAACCGAAACAGCTGAAAACTTAAGATAAATGAAAGCAAAGAACTTCACAATCAGAGATTTAGGGATACCGACCACATGGATCTAGGATCTTCTGGTCGGTAGCTGAAGCTCTTAATCAACACTAACATTAACTAGAGAAATAAAATCTACTAGCTGAACGATTCCTCATAATGGATGAGCTACTGTGGCTTCTGGAACATAATGGACATGAAGAAATGGGTTATGATGCTGATCAAGTCATCCTTGTCAAATCTAATATTATAGTGAAGAGACACTAACAACAGTTTTTGACTATTATGAAAGAATGAACCATAGCAGGAGAGCTCAACATTAAACTATTCGAAAAGCTCAAACAAGTTCGTCCAAATGTCCAGAATTCGTCAAGAAAACGGAAATAAACTTCATGGTGAGAAAATGCAATTATTCTGGCGGCTTTGAAGATCTGGAAGGAATATCAGATGCAAAAAAATGAACGCGGAATTTACGCCGATGCTGACGCACCTACCGAAAGATATAAGAGCTGAAACCAGACATACTCAGTTGAACGCAATGATAGTAAAAACCACAATAAGCAGAAGGTGCATCTTTTGTATGATGACCAATAATGAAACAGGGAACTTATGCTTACGAATAAGGTAGAGTGTAAAGATTCATTCGGGAGTAACGGCAGCTGTTGTAGCTCATTCGAATTTACATCATCCTCAATATCTTTGCAATATCTGAGGAAGCAAAAATGGGACAATTCAATATGGCAATTTATACACCTACAAAGTATAGAACAAAAAGAGAAGAGAGAACGCTCAGTATGAATACTTGGTATATAGACGGGTTAGAAACCGAAGGAATATTATGTGTGTATAAAAAGTTATATTCACAGTGAAAACTTCGTCCTGCTTCCAATGCACAAGAAACATTATTTTAAGGTCTCAACAAAGTGCATCAATATTCTTATAATGAGTCAGAGGCAAGACTGGTCTGAACATTTCTAGAATAATTAGCTGCTCTTGTAGCTCATCTAAATCTACATCTCCTCAATATCTTAGGAATCAAAAATGGGCCAATCCAATATGGCAATTCACCCACTTACAAAGTATAGAACAAAAAGTGGAGTGGGAACGTATATCAAATATGCTCAGAATAAAAACTTGGTATACAGACGGATCAAAAACTGAAAGAATAGTGTGTGTGTGTGTGTATGAAATTATACTCACAGTGAAAAATCAGTAATGCGCAAGAAATATCAATTTGTGGCCTCAACGAAGTGCTTCAAAGTATTTACAAAGAGCCAGGGACAAGACTGGTCTAAAAATGCCTAGAATGATTGAAAAAACCGTCTGATAAAAGGAGGTTCACTTTGAAATGAAACTTTTTATAGCTCATCTCATTCAGAAAAAATTTTTGAAAACCAACTTGAATTCCTTTCGTATTTCATTTGATAGTACTTTGAATATTTTAGTTCCCCAACATATTTCACCTGACTCAGTTAATGATTAACAATATGAAATTTCACCTTCAAGTGTTATGTTTCACGTAGTTTTACACTCTTGTACTATCAGCAAAGCAATAATTTATGAGATTGAAACAGCACAAGAGAAAGGTGATGCAGTTATTTCACGGGTCATTCGATGTATCGTGGCCATATAAAGCCTAAATAATTACTTTTCCATGGAATTCGAGGTGGCCTCTGTGTTTTCGAAACGTGTTTTGGGAATGACTATTTTTCATTGGAGGGCCATAAAGTATCAAGATAACGTGATCTGACAGCGATATGCCCATTAAAAAGGTAATATTGAATGATACTCGCCGTAAAAATGCTATAATTTTATATAGTTTTGACGTGTAAATGGAATATAATATTTTTGAACGGGATATAAAAATATTAATAATTTTCTGGCAATAGCGGAGTCGCTAATGTTATTTTCAGAAAATTGATAAGTTCAAGATTATAAAATTGGATTTTAAATATAAGTGAAAATAGGACTATCATATGAAACCGATTCACATCAGTATTGGGACCTTTTGTAGTTCCAATGTGTTGGAAAAAAATTATTCCGAATTATGTCAGAGGCAAGTCTGACTTGTCTTTCCACTGCAAGAATTTTTTGATTTTCAATAAAAAATTTAAATATTATGTACAGCTTAGGCCAAATCCCGGAATGAAAATCTCTTTCAGGAACGGTTATAGACTAAATGAATGTATAAATAGACTCTATTAGTAGTAATTCAACATTCAAAAAGTAATACGAATTATGAGTCGTAAAAAATTAATTGGCGCTCCGGGGTGACTTAATTGATTCCAGTGGCGCATTTGCTTTTTCAGCTGCAGGAAAACCAGAAAAAACCTGCAGCACCACATCATCTGAATGTTTTATATTGCTTATTGATCTTTCCTATTCACACCCAAGGTGACATGGATGAAGTTCAATGACAATGCTGACTTAT
>WOGR01001940.1:0-18559 GCA_015342045.1 Leptinotarsa lineolata | reverse complement strand
CTTTAGCTAATTTGGTAACAAACTATATATTCTTGGAGCAAGGTAATTTGCATTACGTTGACCTATACATTTCTCACTTCTGGGAAAGAAAATTGCATCAGTTCTTCTGGTATTGTAAGAATGTTCATGAGGGGTGAGTTGAATTTTATTTGCTTTAACATAAAATAAAATTTTATTAACAAATATTTGTCTTACATCTCTACATTGAGATTCATTATAGAGTGCGTCAGAAGAAAATGTCAGCTATTTGCCATACACAGTTTTCAGAACCCATCTCTGCAAAACCTGCAAACGATATATCAGAAATTTATACTTTCCATTCAAAAAATGGGCTGTTGAGTCTGTCACTCGAAGGGGATTGAAGGTAGGGGTGGCATTTCAACGTTGAGAAATATCAAATTATAATTCAAATTTGACGTGTTCTTGGATTTTTTTTCAATATGTACAGTAACCGAAATAATTAATTTATTCCATTTGGCTTTTACACATTGTATAATGATACTCATGTTTTGGAGACTGTAATCAAACTCCATCTTCAGAATTGGAGGAAATCTAAAGGTTTTTGCAATATCAAACGTCCTCGATAGATAACAAAGAAGTTTTAGAATGTGAAGTATGACAATGTTGTTGACAGAAGTCGATAAAAATCTCTGATTCACTCTAAAAAAAATGTATTTTGTTCAACATGGCTGTAACTCATGCTAACAAATTGCTCTGATTTCCTCTATCGAAATGAAAATTCCATTGACATCAGCCGCAAAAGGGTGAGCGTTTCACATTGTATCGAAAGTACATATGTCGTTTTGATAAACAGATTGATTTTCAGGACCAACACCAGTCACGGTGGAAATTTAATATGCATATCGAATTTCGTCGCTGATATATTTTTGTCTGAGGCGGAAGTTTGGCAAGACCGTTGTAGGAGAAAGATATCGTTATTTACTGAAGGAAATGTTCGAAGTAATTTGTACAGCCAAGCGCAGTGGTATGGTGGAGTCGAGAGACATTCTACATTTGTATATATGTCAGTGAGTAATACGATTTTCAAAAACATATCTGGATCATAGTTGTATTTCGAAAATATATGGATATTATCTGAATATTCATTTCTCAGTTGAGAGTAATCAGACCACATTGAAACATATAGACGCCTGTTTATGTTTTGAACATCACAACATACCATTGTTTATGTTCAAAATAGAATCTGACCAGGTTCGTAAAAAATTAGACACTTAATTCAACTTTCGAGCCACCCTATATACTGCACTATCTAGAAATGTTCATATTATATGCATATTCATTTTGATGATAATTGAACATTAGATAACAGAAATGGAACCCATTTTCAAAACAATTGTTGAATATACTTCATCGAAGGATAATTTCATAACATTAGAGAAATTCTCTACTGCAACTTTTTTGTTTGATGATTTTGTATACAGTGTGTCAATTTTAAAACTCACAATGGGCTGTATCTCACGAACGAAAGCTGATATCAAAAAGTGCATGAAACTTTTTCTAGGATAGTAAGGGGAAACTAAAGTAACATGAAAGAGAACTCACCTCCATCAATCCCCCGAAGCTCCGCCCACCAAAACTGAAAAGTTCAAATTGCAAACCCCTACTAGTGATACATCATTGATCAAACTATAAAAAATGCTATCCAATGGTTTAGATGATAATTATACAGGGTGAAGCAATAATTGTGAAAATTTGGCTTGAATGGAATATTAAATGAGGTTTTTGTTTAACTACAAGTTTATTGAAAATGTCAATTAAGTAAATGTTCAAAGTGGGTTCCGTTGTTTTGTAGACAATAATACAACCTATTGTCAAAGTCTACACTAACTTCAATATCAGCCGGCTTACTATGACTTTTTTATTGGTAATGCTACCTCCCGGGCTATTATTTCAAATCATAAGTGTCCGTCGGTACTTTTTTTGTTGAATAAAATCTCAATATGCCGTTTTTGCAAAACAAGTTGGAAATATCTGTTTTTTGGGTTCTGTCAGAGTCAATAATTTTTGGTTTATATGAGACTTTTAAATGTCATTAGTTTTCATCATTTGTACGATCTGTAGTGTCATTCAGCTGTAGTTGTCACGATGGTTTACAGTATACCTGAGCGCGTGGAGATAATTTTCATATTTACCTCCCAGAACCAGTATTATTTAAAAACAGCTCAAATATTTCATGCAAGGCATTCGGACAAAAATGTTAGTCACGTGTACCATCGCGATTTAGTTGAAAAGTTTAGAGAAACGCAAAATAAAAAAGGAATGCCCTAAGATTACTGAATGAAGCAACCCAAATTGAGGTCCTTGGAAATTTTGCAATGGATCTTACTGCATCAACACGTCAAGTATCTGCAGTGATAGGACTTTCACATGAGTCGGTAAAAAAGGTATTGAAATTCTTCAAGAACCAGGCAATGATGATCGTGACCGACGAATTGAGTGTTGTGAACTAATGACTGAAAGAATTCGCGTTGAACCGGAATGTTAAAAAATATTTGTTCCAGTGATGGATGTACTTTTATCCTGAACGGTAATGTGAATAAACAAAACTGTCGGTACTGAAGTGATGCGAACCCGCATCGATTCAGAGAAGGTCACACTCAATATCCTGAAAAACTGAATGTTTGGGAAGGAATAATAGGCGATGTTATAATTGATCCCTTGTTGCAATTTAAGTGGCGACATTTATTTTGATACACTGAAAAACATCATCGAATCTTTAATTGTGCATGAACTAGAAAACCAAAGGAACGACCAAGGCAACCTAGCTGTAGACGAAGATTTGCTGCACTTCCAACAAGATGGAGCGCCCCCTCACTATGCAGCTCCAGTAAGGCACTGGTTGGATACTAATTATCTAAACAAATGGATTGGAAGGAGAGGTCCTATTGATTGGCCACTGAGGTCACCAGACTTGGCGCCACCTGACTTTTTGTGGGGTCACCTCAAGTCAATTGTTTATAAAACTCAACCTGCGTCACTTAGGAAATTGCGAGAAAAAATTACGCAAGCATGTCGCGCCATAATTAGAACAACATTTGCCAAAGTTCGTGCAGAATTTGAAAATAGGCTGTATTATTGTTTACAAAACAACGGAACCCACTTTGAACATTTACTTAATTACCATTTTCAATAAATTTGCAGGTCAACAAAAACCTCATTAAATTCTCCATTTAAGCCAAATTTTCACAATTATTGCTTCAACCTGTATGAATATCATTTATACCATTGGATAGAATTTTGTATAGTCTTTTCAATGATGTATCACAAGTAGGGGTTTGCTATTTGAAATTTTTGAGTTTTGGTGGGTGGGGCCTCCTGTGTTGATGAGGGGTGACTTCTCTTTCATGTCATTTTAGTTCCCCCTTACTATCCTAGAAACGGTTTCAATCATTTTTCGATATCAGCTTTCGTTCGTGAGTTTTAAAATTGACACACTGTATTGAAAGTTGCCAAGGGTTCTTGTACCCATTTGTAAATCTGAAGAATATTTTCGGAATCTGGCAATGGATATGTGCCAAACTAATTCGCATTCCTTTTGTGCTCACACAAATATAATTGAAAAATTATATTTGTCAAATTCAACCGGTGGTAAAGTTAAACTAAATGACTTCCGTGCTTCTCGAAAATGAAGTACCTTTGATTTATTTCAACTACCAAGCAAATTTTTTTATTAATAGTTTGTAGTTATCAGAAGGTGTATGTGCATGCGTTTTTAATTAGTTGTACTGTATTAGTAATCAGATCCATCTTCTAATACTAAAAGATCTCGTGTACAGGTGTTTGTGGATATCACTCTTCCGAAACGGCTTTACCGATTTTTATGAAATTTTTTTAGTATTATTGGTAGGTATGAGAATAGGCATAAATTATGGTTTATACCGCTAGGTGATTAGGGCCTCCCTACCCATTTTGTTTTGTTTTGACGAAAATTTTGTTTGGGTTTGGGTCTGCTAGTGAGCCTTAATATCTGAAATGTAAGCAATGACATTGTGATAATGTGACAAATTTTGATTCATGAGTATTTTGGGTCTCAATCAATCTTTTTTTAAATACACCCACCCGTGTCTCAGTAAAAAAATCAATTACACTATTCATGATAATATTGTGAAATTTGGTAATGATTGTCATGAATAGTACAACCATTTTTTATTACCAAAACGACATCGACTTCATAAAAATGAGGTTTAACGATCAATATTTATGTAGAGTACGTTTTCAATATATTTCCAAAAATATTGCCTAGAAGTTATGGAACTGATATTTCATTTTAGGAGAGATCAGTATTTAGGTAAAAACTTTTTGGTTTTCTAATTCTTTATCATTATTCAAAAAGTGGGAAACTTCTGAAGAAAGGAAAAAGTAATTAAATACATCAATGAAAAATCTTCGCAAAATGTCTTAGCTCATGCATAGAAGTTTTTTCAGATATGAACTGGAATGAAATAATTCAGTGCCTATATATTTGAAAGTAGTTATTTCTGATTGATTTGCTGTTCCAGTTTGATTTGTAAAATCATCTATGCATTATCTGCACATCTTTGTAAACATTTTTATTTGTGTATTTAATTGCGTCCTTCATTATTTCGGAAGGTTTTCACTCTCTATACCTAATGTTGTTGAAGAATAAATCCAAAATTGTCCCCTAATCATCCCCAATAAACTCAAGAATAGAATAGAGTAACCAGTGGAGTATTTTCATCTCAGTATAATTTCATTATCAAGAAATAAATATGTATATTGTAGAAATCTATCAGAATAGTTTTCAAATCTACCTAGTTGAGTTTCTATTGCGTTGAGAAAGCATCCCCCGCACATATTTTTGCCGCGGCGATCGGTCGTTGTTTTGTTCTTGCATCACTGTTGCGATGCGTAAAGGTGTGCGGTAACATCACAGGCTGCCACGATGCCAACGAACGGGTCTGGGGCGCGGAGAGCAACCACCTACTGATGCTCCGCATTCCTGCCCTACACTGGAAAAATAAACACGCGGCGAGATCGTCCTGCATTCTGTCCGTCGCTGTTTCTGCTGCCAGAGCCGGCCCTAGAGCTTTTGGCGCCAGGGACAAAAAATAAATTTGGCGTCATCTCCGCGAAATTTTTCAGAATGTCCCATGTTCTCATAACAGAAATCCATGAAAAAAAAAGAACTATTTTTTCGAACTCAAACAACTCGAATAACTATATCATTTTGAATTTTTTGACATCGATTGAACTAGGAGAAGAAGCTAGGTTGAATTTGTATCAAAATAAAAATATCGTAGGAATTCTCAAATTTTATTTAACGGAAATCGAGGCAAGAAATAGAAGAAAGTTTGACAAATAAAAACACATGTTGAAACCAAATTGACAAAAAACAAGTAAAAATCGCCTCCCTAGCTGAAGTGAAAAGTAAGTAGATGCAAAAATGTCTTTTCTCTTAAAAAAAATTAGACGTAGGTGAGCAAGGCAGTGAAAAATCGAGAAATGTCAGTAAAAATGAAATAGTATTCTCAATTGAAAATAAGACATGAACAAATACTAGGAGTGCTCCAACTAAGGCGAGATGTCTGGCAACCCTGGCAGTATATTAAAATTGGAGCTTTGCTTATTTGTGATTGAACACAATATTAATTTTGGATCTATAAGAAACTGCCATCTTTCATCATAATCCTGGAACACATTTCAAAATTTAACATTTTACCATCTGTTCAGTCTGGGTTTCGGAAAGGATTCAGTTGCACTACAGCATTGCTGCATGTTGTAGGTGACATTGTCAGAGCTTCAGTTAGAGGACATTGTACAGCTCTAGTACTTCTTGACTTAAGAAGTGTGGACAAACTTGTATATTTTTTCTTTGTTTTTGTACTATTTGAAGAAAATTCAATAGAGAGGTATTTTTTAGGGTTAAGTGGAAGAACAGTTCAGTTGCTGAATTTATTCAGGAACTGAACTGCGCCTTTTATTTTTAAAAATTTTCTGTTGGTGTATTCTCTCAATCTTGTTTTTTATATATATTTTTTTGAAAATAATAAAGACGATTATTATTATAAAACGAGATTCGCTCAGAATATTAAACGCTAAAGAAATCCAGAAGAAATCAATTGTAACAAAAGAAACACCTGCAACTATCTACTTTTTTACATGTATCCATCAACTCCCTTCAATAATTTATTTAATAATATGTAATTAGTTGATATTTATTTCTTTTCAAATGGTACATAATGGGGGTAAGTCAAATGGAATGTAAAACTAACATAATTTCGATTCAACTTAGTGGCAACAATTTACTTCAATGATACGCCCAAGTACTAAAATGCTGCAGTCGTAGAAAAAGTATACCTTGTTTGAATCATTTTTCACAGTGATACGACTCATGATATTCTCCTGCGGCTCGACCACCAAACTTACAATCGTGTTGGAATATTCTTTTTAAAACTTCTTGTACAATATATTATTTCGCACTATCAATAGCGAAAAAATGATTTCACTCCGGGTGAAATCTAATAACAAGTAACACATTGTTTCAAGTTTATCTTCCTTGTATAAGAGTTTTTCCCACTAAATGTTGCGAATAGATGAGATGGACATATACCATTTGACTGTTTCATTTGCTTTTCACAAACTAAACCTAACGAATTCATTTTCACAAACTTTATTTATAAAAATATCACATGTTTCCCTATCAAATTAGCTTTTTTTTCATATGTTTCGTTGTGTAGCGTTGCTGTGAGTGACATTTCTTTCAATTCCATTACGAAAGTTTGTAGTATAAACTGAATGAAATGGTTGATTTTCGTGTAATTCAATCTTATATGAAATTAGTTGTTTCGAAAGAATTTTTCCTTTCATGTAAGTTGTTGTTTCGAAATGGTTCCTTCCAGTTTTTATCTAAAAGAAACGTGTGTGTGTGTCTTCATAAAGAGTTTTTATTGTAGTTTTTTCTATCTTCCTTCATTCAGAAGTTTCCCACATAATTTTTTTTAATGATGGAGAATAAGTGGAAAGCTTTTTTTCTCATGAAACTAATCTCCTAATATATTTCTTTTCCAATTCAATTCGTTCATTCTTTCTCAATACTGATTTCTTCAATGAAAAATCGCATATGATTATTTTCACTGATTTTATCTGTGATCAATGTCAAATAAGTGCTATGAATGTCGTCCCGCCTCATTCATTTTCTAATGAAGAACATTTTTAGGCATCGTTAAAGATTCAATAGTTTTATAAAATGTATGTTTTAAAATTACTGTTGAAGTACTTTAAACATTTAAGTAATATGATAAATTTTGCACCCAACGTCGTTCATCTCCTTTAGTGTTTTTACACATGGCGCCCTGGGCCATCGCCTGGGTTGACCCTCCGCTGAAGCCGGCGCTGTCTGCTGCATTCGTCTTTTAATTTCAGCAGCGGTGCTCCGATTCTGATCAGCTGCTTCGTTTGGGTCGGTACCTGCGTTGTCAGACGCAAGACTTTTGAATCACTGGTCTCTGATGAATCTGAATGAAATATTCTCGTCATCATATTTGGTTAATACTTTGGTGGCAAGTGCCACTTTATCGAAAATTTGATGTCTATGTCCGAAATAATGATGAAGATGTCATTCGGTTCAGAATACTGACTTGAAATCTTTATAAAATTTTTGGATGATCGTCAAACATTGCAAACTTTGCAAACAATTGAACAAAAAAATGTATGGTTTATTAATATCTCAAAAACATTCAAAATATCGGAAATCTTGATTTAGAGGTGGGATTTTAACGAGAAATGGCTCTTCCGCGAGCTTTAATATATTTAGCGTTTGTCTGAGAGCAATAGTTATTAGAATATGAGAGAAATCGAAATCACACATTTTTTAAGTTATACTTTTGGCGCGTTAGGGAAGATGAGAGTAAGTTTTTACGATGCGCGCGCATACCGTCACGAAAAACCGACGACACCCGGAAGGTAACTTCTTCTTCTTTAATTTATATGGCTTTGCTTCTTAGTCGAGCGCATTTGGCCAGACTCCTCTTGTCCATAGTGAACAGAAGCTTCGTCTGGAGGTGCAACTATCTTTCTCGAGGCAATGCTGCCACTTGGGTTTTCTCATTTATTTTTTCTTTCATAAAAACTCTTTATATTTTACTAGGGGGCCGCCAGTCCTCTAGCAAATAACACGTCTGTTATCGCACTGACGACCTCGTCGAAAACGTCGACATCTAGCCTTGTTGCTGGCGTAGGGGGCCGCCAGTCCTCTCAAAATATCTATAACTTCAATATTTATTCGAACCTGACTTTATTTTTTTTTTCAAACACCTCACTTTTTGATTTCACTCCGATCACGACATCTTTGTCGTGATCGTGCCATCTTTGAGGGCGGTCGTTATTGGCACAAACGCCCTATGTCGCGATCGGAGAGGAAGTCCCTGAAGTTAGCTAGTCAGCATTTTAGTTTTTCAAAAAGAGATACAAACAGAGTAAAAATAAAGACGTCTACTTATGTTTGCGTGAGAACATTCAACGATATTTATTCAAGAGTTTTTTAAAATATATATTAATATACATAAATATATATTTTTTCAAATAATATATCGTGGTGACTGATATTTATTAACAGTTAATTGATTTAAAGATTATTTACAGTAATAATTAGTGATGAAAGTGGTTTTCACATAGAAATTACTTTGAGTACGTTTGTAAAATTTGAAGTTAGTTGACGGTATGTATTATTTATTTACATCATAAACTGAAATGAATTTTTCATTATTATTAAGTATGTGATAAGTTTACAAATGAATCAATAAATTAATAATAGATTCATATAATAATTATTAAAGTCTGGAAAAATTAAATTATTCCAAATATCAAATCAAATTATATGTTTGTGGTTGGTAAAACGCATGCCGAGAAGAAATGCGATTCTGGTGTTTGGAAACATGGCTTGTTTGCTATTTATTCTACCCCAAAGATTCCAGTTCTACCTTCCATCAATGTTTTCTAGATGAATATTATGCATTTTCCAGTGAAAATACATGAGAATATATAAAACGACTCTTAACTTGGCAGCTTGGTTGTTTAATTCCCATTAAAATTATGCTTCAAAAAATATTTTAATATGAAATTGGAGTTCATTGAAGACAGAAGAAACATCAGCTGAACAAACTGGAGAGACTTACGAGAATAACGAAGGCCTTAGCAAAAGAGAAGAAACAAAAGGGCAGAGACGACAGCTCGTCATTCAGTTATGCAACGATCTTACAAGTCCAGAAGAATACGACAAACATGCAACAGAAGATATGTACCGTTTAGTACAGGTTGTAAGGGTAGGTTATGTTTGAGAATCGAACGAGTTAATCAATTGTTCAATTACATTTGTTAAAAATGAAGCTTACAATAGGGAACTTACTTCTATTGAGGGGTAATTTTTTATTTTGCACCAGTTATTCATAGTAAGTAATTATTTAATAATCACGAGTTAAGGAAGAAAACAATTGTCGATTATATTATTTTATTGAAAATATTTCATTCTCAATCATCAGTCTCAGTTGAATGCTTTAAATAAACCATCTTCCATCCATTTTCATTGATAATTTTATTAGGGAATGATTTCAATGACAAAAAATATAATTTTATTTTCTTGACAAATGTGCATTATTTACCCGAATTATCGACGACCAGAGAGCGATATTTGAACCTTGAATTCCCCACTGGAGAAGAAAACGTTGTGATATTACTTAAGAGATATCAAAGTAGAGATTGTTTAACTCGTTAGTTATACGTGGAAGATAAGTCGAAGAATTCTGAGAATGCCCTGTACAGTCCCACACAAATATTTACCGTGGGGCAATAATCAAATACATCAACTTCAGGTACTGAACAGGAAATTGTCTGTAAATTCTCATGGTGAAAACGTGTAGACCAGGTACAAGGTGATAAACGATTTTTGTTACATATAGCTGAAATAAAAATAAAATGTGATTCAAAACTGCTAGACTCTAGAGAAGTCCTGCTGATAGTAAGTTGAAGCCAGCTGAATTTTTACTAGACCTTATTTCATTGTGAAAGCTCCGAGAAAATCCAGATATCATCTGAACTCTTAGTAATACAAGAGAGTGAGTTGGTTATACAATTCTGTATAAGAAAAGTTGCTCGCATTATTTTGTTCAAATAACCGTTTCTCAAAAAAATCGGTTTTCAAATGAAAATCAATTGTTAAATATTGTTTATCTATGATTATGATGAAATTCTCTACAAAAATGTTTTGATGTTTTTTCGCCGAAATGATTTACAACTTTTTCGTTTTCAAAAATCTAATATCTCAATTCTTTTCTTCAATAGACCTTATCCATATTTGTTTATGGTTGCTTTTCATGTATTCTGACATGTTATATTGTGCTATTGTCCCCTTCTACAATCAAACATGCACTCAGAAAGTTCTTAGTTTTCGTTTATGTCGATTTCAGTAACATATTCATTCTCAGTTTGGATATTCTTCCAGTATTTTCAATTTCATAAAACAATGTTACAATTGAAAACTTCATCAAAGTACTTCTCTATCATAAGGATAGTTTTCAACGTGTATATCTAGCTCGTTATGAATAATAATGTTATAGCACATCGAATCAGTAATGAGCAAAGTTTTTTTTTCAGGAAGTCAAACCAGGAGCAATAAAAGTGATAATCTTTCAAGATGGAGGATAATCTTGTTTCCATTCCAAAAATTTCGGAAGGTAAGTTAAGTTAAAAATTTAGATACATCATCACAAAAGGATTACAGCTATTTTGTTTCTTTTTTTTTAATCATTTTCATACATTTTCTGAATAATTATTAATATGTTAATAGGTTCAACCATCTGGATAAATCACCATTATTTTGCGAAAACATTCCTAGCTGGTTCAGTAAGTCACTTCGAATGAAATGAAAATTTTATCAAATATCCATGTTTCAAAGAGTCTAGAACCTATTTTTTTCGAAAATAGTCGGTACTAACATGTTTTTCAGTGACCAGTTTCCTCTCTTATAAAGGCTCTTATGAAGTGAATCTTATTGTTTCTCTCTCTCTTAGAAGCACGACAATTTCTTTTCAGAGTCCAATAGTGATCGACCGTCACAAATGTTGAATCAATTTATTGAACTAGAAATGACGACGATTTGACGAATTTGACTAAAGAGCTAGGTTGGTAAATCTCATGGACTTTTATTATTCATATCAGGATTTATAATAAAGATGTTTTGCGTTTGTTATGTGGAACAAAAAACATTATATTTGGTCGAAATGGTGAAAGATTTCTTAAGAACTTACCAGAACTAGATATCAGTGGTGAAACTGGAACCTTTGGAGTACAGAATAAATAGAAAAACAAGCACTCTTTCCAATCACCAAGACACATGACACTAGATTTTTGGATACTTTCGAAAGTCTAGAAATGGCAAAGTGTGGTATAAGAACTATGAACATTCCAAAAAAACCAGTTTTCACCTTTTTATGGATCCAGTCTGTTGAAATCTGCAGGAACTTTCACGAGCATATTTCCCACAAATTTCTACCTGGAATCATTAATATGTATTGGAAAGGTAGCGTCAGAAATCAATTTTCACAATTTCCTGAAGACGCGTGAAACCCTCGTCGAGAAGAGTAATGCAATTCTGATGTCTAGAAAAAATTATTGTTTTTAGGTCAAGTTAGGGCTATATTATACATAAAAAGTCTAATCGGTCCCAAGATTTCTTTATATTTGCAGAAAAAAACAATTCGAGAGGCAAGAGTTTGAATTGGTTGCGAGTCTGTTAAACAATAAAATTTTTCATGTCTATAGCGGTGTTGCCAAGTATATTGGTTTTCAATATCAAATCACAGTACTAAGATATAGTGATCCAATTTCACAGAAACTTGAGAATTCTGGAATAAATTGAATAAAATCTGAAATGAATCGTATTTCTTGTATTTAAGATTATATACTAACTATAAATTGTGGTTTGCTAATTTTTTGATTTTCATAACTGTATTTTAATAAGTGATGTATAAAATCATAGTTTAAATAAATATTTTCGATATTGTCTATACTGTTTTTAAATATAGAAGTTATTTCCAACCATGGTTTTCGTGTACATTTTTTTCTTGTGGAGAATTTGTTCATTAATTTAAACGTTAACGGGTTCATACAGTGTGTCAATTTTAAAACTTACAATGGGCTATATCTCACGATCAAAAGCTGATATCGAAAAATGACCTCACATAAAAAAGTCAGATGGCGCCAAGTCTGGTGACCTCGGTGGCCAATCAATAGGACCTCTCCTTCCAATCCATTTGTTCGGATAATTAGTATCCAACCAGTGTCTAACTGGAGCTGCATATTGAGGAGGTGCTCCATCTTGTTGGAAGTGCAGCAAATCTTCGTTTACCGCTAGGTTGCAGTGGTTGTCCCTTTGGTTCTCTAATTCATGCACAATCAAAGGTTCGATGGTGTTTTCCAGCATATCGAGATAAATGTCGCCACTTAAATTGCCTGGTATGAACAAGGGACCAATTATAGCATCGCCTAATATTCCTGCCCAAACTTTCAGTTTTTCAGGATATTGAGTGTGACCTTCTCTGAATCGATGCGGGTTCGCATCACACCAGTACCGACAGTTTTGTCAATTTACATTACCCTTCAGCATAAAAAAACATTCATCAGTGAAACAAATATTTTTCAACATTCTCGGTTCAACGCGAATTCTTTCAGTCATGAGTTCACAAAACTCAATTCGTCGGTATGGATCATTGTAAGTTTTAAAATTGACGCACTGTATACACTTCCATTATTGAAATTTCTGTGATATCAACATAAAAATGTCTACTGCCGGAGATATTTTAAATATAACGTTTTCATTGCATTTTGTGTTATTTGTATCCCATGTATATTTAATTCTTTCTGCCAATGCATTTCTTGCACTTGTTTTTTGTCGACAGTGACTGTGATTATACTTCGAATCACGAATGATTCAGAAAATGTTTATACTCTTCGTGAATTTTACGCTGATGTTGATTATTTGTATTGTTTCTATTGGTCGACCGAACAGGAAGCGTGACTAGGCCCGTTCCGTCACAGGCCCAGAAAATCCGATTTTTAATAATTAATTACGGGAAAACAACGGTATTTAGAGAGCTGAATCAAAGTGCACTGTTTTTCAATTTGAAATTACTACCAAATGAACTATAAATCAAAAATCATTAAACAATCCCATTGCATTGCGATTTTGAATTCATTCATGTATCTGAAACTTCCATGCCAATAAAATTCCAAGAAATGCATCCGAATGCATCGATGCAATATAATGCAATCTGATATTGACTCATCGGCATAATCACTGAGGTCAAGTCCAAGAATGCGGCTTAGTCTTTTGTTCGTCGGCGTTGCCAGCTGCACGATAATTTCTCTCAATACTGAAAATGCATGGGAAATCAATGAATTTTAATTCATATTACCTACTAAGAGAAAGCATCATCACGATTGACTTGAAAATTGTTGGGGGAGAAACTAGAATTATAGTTGAAACTCACCAATAAGATACTTTTATTTTGATTTTCTCAATACCTATTTCAAGCTGGATTTGATTGACTATTTTCATGCAGATTGAGACATTTTATTTTTCAAAAACATCACACTGATTTAAGTTCCGATCAGATGATTAATTTTCATCTAGTTTCAACTACCGCAGAATAGCGGATATAGCCATTTCATTAACTAGTAAAAGCAGGTAAATACAGGTAAAAATACTTATTCACTAGTCAAAATCAAGTCAATAAATCAATAAATATTATTATTGATATTATTATAGGGCGAAAGAGCATAATTATCTGTGGAGTTATTCACCTCGATTTTATCGTCTATTAGGTATGGTAAATTTTTGTACTTATTGATTTCCGTACTTCCCAGAAAGTCAAGTTTTAAACCTTTCTTCTGGAAATGACGAATTGAATTCATGATTGAAGTCATGTTCCTCTGTAAAGATGTTGTTGGATTTAGTTTTCCGTTCTGGAAACTATTTTTATGTTATTTCATGCGTTCTTCAAATATTTTTCCAGTTTGACCTATATAAAACATCAGACATGAACCACAATACCATGGTGAATAAATTTTCATACCTGTATTTTCCTACTTTTATTAGTTAACTAAATGATTGTATCCGCTTTTTTCCGGCAGTTGAAACTAAATTAGAATCTTATCTGATCGGACTGAGAATCATAGTAATGTTTTTTAGAAAATGAAATGTTTCAATCTTCAAATAGTGAATCAAATCCTGCTTGAGAAATCTATTGTATAGCGAAACACGTGACGCGGTTCAGTAAACCTTTTGTAGTGAAAATCAAAATTACTCTTATTAGTGAGTTGTGATTGGATTTTCAGCAAGCATTGACCAGTGATGTGTCATAAACAAGTTAGTAGGAATTCTACTAGGCATTTATCCTCTAAAAAATAAGTTACACTCTGTATACTGTGTACAACGTTCTCGATCATATTTTATTATGTTCCGGGTTGGTTATTGATATAGTAATGTAATCAGACTAAATGACTAATTGTTGTTCTCATAAAAACCTCATGTGTCAGTTTTCAGGCCAGTTGAATAATTTTAGTATATGAAATGAACATGATCTGAAAGATACTGGTTTTCATTAGTTATCGTAATAACGAAAATTAAACTAAATATTTGTTGACCACAAAATTGAAATATCAGTGAAACAAACATCACATTTCTGAGAAATATCTTGAATAATTTCATCTCTTAATGTAGGTTCCACCAAGAATGATGTGTAGATGAACAGAAGGGAAAAATAAACGATATTAGATGATCAGTATTGAAGAAGAAAAATTATATTTTCCTGTTGGCTATTTCAGGTGAGTTTCGGTGGGTTGTTAAGATATTCTCTAAAGCCCACACCTTTGAAGTCGATAATTTAACAATAGCATCTGTGTCAAAATTCAATAAAATTCAGTGATCAAAATGGAAATGTAACAAAATTCCAACAATTATTTTGGAAATCGTTAACGATAATTTGTTAAATTTCGACTTTAAAATAGGACTATATCAATTTTTATGTTTTGTTCTAAGTTATATAGAATCTTCATAGCATTGGGATTCTAGTCAATTTTTGAAATATTTTGTCGAAAAATTTCGACCTATGGCACTGTTTTTAGGGAAATAATAGATCCAATAAATTTCAGGTCACAATTATTTGTCTGATTTTCAAATCAATTTTTATGTTCATTGCTTATAATTTTTACAATTTTTTTTAAACTCACTTATTTATCAACAGGTTAACTATTGATACAAGTCAGCATATTATAAAATAAATAACTTAATTTACCCAAATCTATTAATATAAGAATGATACAATGATAGGAATCACATATTATTTGTAATGCAGATTGACAATGTCAATTTGGCACTTCAATTTTCAATGTTCATTACGTTTGGAAATAAATTATTGATATCAACTGAAAGATTTGTTTTACATTATTAATCATAAATTAAAGATCCAAACCAAATACGTACAACAGATTTCGATTCTTGCACCATCTATCAACATGTTTACAAAGTTGTATCAATTTCATTTCTGGCGTTGGGAGTTTTTACAAAAGAAAAGCCAATCGTAAAATGTTTCTATGCATTGTTGTGGCAGTCTATATACAACGGTAAGATCTATCGCTATGGCCCTCTATCCGTCTTCGCTCAAACTATCTGGTCGGCCCTAAGACGTACTCTACAACACATCATGAATCGAAATTTTTACTACTGGATAATAGGTGGCGCTAGACAGCTTCGTAAAAGTAACAACAAAAGAAGAATTTGTATTGATGGACTGATATTCAATAATGCTTTAAATTCTTCAGTATCAAAAAACACAGTTTACATAATTCGAGGTAGATCAAATTGACTTGATTTAAACTAAACTTCCTCTAAAGATATACAGTGAGTTTCAAAAAAGTTTGCACCATATGGGAAACTTTTTTATTATCCGTTTGTCAGAAAATTTTATTCTTGATAAAAATTACTGCATTGCCGGAAACTTGGATTTGAGTTGTCAAAACAACTAAATGCGCCGTACGGAAGCAAAGGCCAAGAAAACCTAGAGAGAGAGAGAGAGAGTTGTCAAATTTCTAAATTTTCGAAGGATGTACAGGGAAGAATTAAAAATAGAAATTTAAATCAAGTGTTAATTACCCATATTTTCGGCATTATTAAAACATTTTATTCAGAAAAGTTGTTCAAATTTGAAAACAATAATCAGATTTGTATTCACATCCACTTACGTAACAAAAATCCATTTTTTATGTTTTTAGCCTCATAAAGACTAATAGTATCTCATATACACCTTAGCCGCCTCCCTCATATTACTATAATAATATTTCAATGCGAAATTGAGTCCAATTTATTATTCTAACTAGTATATCGAGTTTCTTGAAAATTGTTTGAATTTTTATTAGTTTTTTGTGCAAAATTGAAAAAAAATCAAAATATATTCAACCAACCATTACACGAATACCCGTTTTCACCTGAAGTAGAGATTACTATGCAGGAAATTTTTCCCCTTAGAGGATTTTTTTATACTTTAGACATTTGCATTTGTTATAGGAAAATTCTACCCCTTGCAACTTGCGCGAAACTTCAAAAATATATAAGAAAATTTTTGTACCTCTCCGAATCGATTGACATCTCAATTTTCGGTTGAGCTCAACGGAAAATCTTTGAAAAGGAACTTGCTACTTCAATTATAATTAGCAGGCAAAACAAAAAGACCTTTTTATCTCGCGATCCAGTGCGGCGTTTTAGAAATAAAAAGAAACTTCATAATCAAATTTATATATTCAAGCCTATTTTATCAGTTTCCTTGGAAAATACGCCATTTTTTCTTTATATCTTTCTACCTACGAATAAAATAGTACTATGGGAATATTTTTAAATTGACCACTTCCATCCTGTTTCTGGAATATTATCCAGCCTGATAAGACAAAAAATAAACCACTATACTTTCAGTTATGTACCTACTTCCTGGATTTAATCTTCTGTGTTGAAATAGAGGGAGAAATAGAGAAACATCCAATAATACCGAAAATATAATTTTATATTAATTTTCATCAAACATTATCATAAAGGATTTTAACTGAAACGTTTTCAAATGAAAAGGTTCATGGTCGTTTGAGAGGTTTAGCTGTACCTTTAGATAATGATTAAAACATTAAGTTCTATCAGGCTCGAAAAGAATATAATCAATTGATATTTTAGCGCAAATATTTTTCATCTCCTTTTATATAAACGATACTCAGCAAGTAGTTTGCAAAACAAAGAGGGGAATGAAATGAACAAATTCTATATTAGCATCAGAACAGCGTTAGATTGAATAAAAATATTCAAACAAGAATGATTCATCTATGCTTATCATACTGAATGTTTGTGAATCAGATGAATCATGAAATCAGTATATGACTATTAGAAATATGTTCGTACAACAGATCATTAGACTGTCAGGAAGTCTCTGATGAATTTCTGACCTTTGAAACCAATGTTTAACTGTGAATCAATAAATTAAAATATTTTACTCATTAACTGAATTTATGTGGGATATATTAGAGATGGGGACGTAACTAGTGATTAAATTGAATCTTTTTGATTTTTCTAATACTTGATAGTTTTTTCAGGCGTGATTAATACTAAACTAAATTATGAATAATATTTCTTGAATATATTCATTAATGTCTTATATTCATTGATTAACAGAATCATTTATTGATATCAAGAATTCTGAGAAATGACTCATTGGAAATGAAATGATAATCAATTGTATATGTGTTTCCTTACCAGCAATAATGTAAACTCTACTATTTAGATATCGACGTCCTTTTGGAATAAATTTCATGAGACGGGTTTTTCAGCAGGGTTTTCACACAGACATCGCTTTCAGAATGCTTTTAGAATTTTCCTGCAGTGCTTGTGTATCTACATGAAAAACACATTTTTTCTGTTATATGATACTTTTTCGGGCATAAAATAATAAATTAACGATCCTATAATTAGAGGATCCGGTATAAAAAAGACCTTTACCTATCTGTTTAATGGATAAAAATTATTTGATAGATAGTTTAGTATATTAAAAATTATAAAAAACAAGGGGTGGTCCAATGTTGTTCAGACTCTAATTAATTTATAATTAAAAAATCACTAACAGTAAGTATAAAGCCTATAATAAAATATACAAATGAAAGGGTGCCTATTTTGTTTAATATATCAACCAAACATAATATTAAGCGCTGTTTTATTGCGAATACGATGATATAGGGGTGCCCGTGAAAAATCTGTTCCGAATAATGGATGCCGAATTTTAAAAAATTCAATTTCACTGCCACCGGGATAGCGAATGTAGTGAAGGCAATAACGAAATTTTCAATTCCGATGAATCAGATTTGGAATAAAAATTACTTATTGGTGTTAATTTTTTACGAATGTGAATTTATATTTATTGTTTTGAATGATGAGATAAAATTTTTGTACGGAATATTTCCACTATTGATTTTCAATTTTTTAATTTGAAATTTCCGA
>WOGR01001939.1:0-18560 GCA_015342045.1 Leptinotarsa lineolata | reverse complement strand
GAGGTGTGTCATTTTTGTATGGCCGATTCGCAGACGTGTGAGAGCAACTTGTTCTTTCCTGGTCAATTTTAATGGTGAGACTCGCTTTTTCACACTTGGTTTTGAGCATTTCAGTTTCACGTCAGTTTCATTCCAAAGATTCTGCCAGTCAGATTCTTCTTTGGTTTTATTATAATTCTTCAGATCTTCCAGGTGGAGTGGTATATCTTCATGTTCGTTGGAGTAAGCAATCATTCTTGCTGCCTTATCCACATCCTCGTTGTTCTTTATGCCACAATGGCTAGGCACCCAGTTATTATTATTACTATTATTATTTTTGGAAATGAAAGTGTTCAGAAGAGACTCTAAATCAACCTGGTTTCATCTAACACAATTCTATTTTTCAGGTAACTCCTAGAAAAAAATTCAAATGTCCAGAGTGCACGAGCAATGAAATGCTTTCGGCTGATATGGGTCACATGGTAGAGCGGTCGCAATGCGTAGATAGGTTCGCCAAGGCTTTCGGTCGCATGCCTCTGATCACGGTAGAATTCAGAGCAGATCCAGTTCTCTTCAAAGATCCATTCCCAGAAAAATTGAAACGCTTCAATGACATTGGCAGCTTGTAGATTTTTTAGGTGTATTTATATGTAGATAGATGTAGATATTGTAAATACTGTAAATATTTCATTGTTGTACTGATTTTTTGACCAGGGTTATATATTTTTCAGATATTTTATTGAATTTTTTTATTGTATTTAATGTTTTGTATATGTTGTAAATCGGAAATGTAAATAATATATTCGATAATAATCATCAGATTTCGAGCAGTTTCATTTAAAATCAAGCTACTGACATTGGGATTCGTATGTACCGATATTTCTTCTCCACATCTGTAAATAACGGATTTTCAGTCAAAAAGTACGTCATGCTCTTGTCTTCATATCAAGACTTCGTCAAAATACTAAAAATGAACACATTGAAAGGATAAATTCAAAGCTAGTTCTGATCCCAAACACCAGAACCACAAACTCTTCTCGATGCGCCTTTCACCAAGCAAGTTGGCGTCTTCGTCGCCTGACTTGTTGGTGTCTTCGTCGCCTAACTTGTTGGCGTCTTCATTGACTGAAGACCCCAACATGTCAAAAAAATATCGAAGTGAGTGGAAATTTTAAAACAACTGAAATATGCAACATCTGATATAAAAAATCGAACGTCTATCATAAATCATGCAAATATTGCAATTTGAATTATATTGGAACAACTTCCAGAATTTCATCAAGTTGAATAAAGTTCACAAAAGTGATACAGGATACAAAATCAAATTCAATGAAACGAAAAAATATGTACCAAAGGTTTGTTCTCAAAAAGGTAGTAACCCGAGTTGTATGAACGGAAATATTGTTATCACCAACGTTACCCCTATGTGTGTTCTTTAGTAATGATAATAATGAAATTCAACAACATTATTCCATGATTCAAAAAAGATATAACTCAATACTATAATTGAATTACTCTTTAAAATTATTTTACTTGTTTGGCACGAATGAGGCAATTTTTTAAATTGGCAAGGAAATCACCTAGACTACACTGGATATCCCAAAGACAATATACAATTTCTCTATGGGATATCCTATGAATATCCTGTTGGCAGCTATAATACCAAAAAAATGTACGATATGTTATGGACTTTTAGATTGGTGACATCCGAGGTCATGGAAAAGGCAATGCGAAGAGATTATAATACTTCCAAGTAGACAAGTCCATATTTAAAAAAAAAAGTTGATGGCCATGTTGACACGAAACGTTTTATCGAATATTTATTAGTACATCGTCACACTTCGAATACAATAACATTTTTCTTTTCCATTTTTTGATTATCTCCGAAATAAAATAACAATTCCATTCGAAAAGAAAAAACCCAAAACAGCATTTTTGTTTTTCCCCGTGGAACTCGAGAAGGGCGAGAGTCCCCGTAAATTTTCTGCGACCATTGTATTGTTCCCGATGACAGTTACCTTTTTTCCCATTTAATCGTCTTCGTATCTGTTACGGTTTAGAATATAGCAATGTTACCACATGTTTCTAATAGACTCGCTTTCCAATTTGGTCCGTATTAAATAATTTTGTACTCCTACAGCTGGTTCAGGGCCTATATGTGGAGTTGATAATCCGTCTCTGGCACACTCTTCGCGGTCTAAGACTTTCAACTGCGTAGTTTGTGTGCTAACATGTATGGGGTCATGTGGTCCGAAACCATGTTAGATGTTTGTTCCTCAACATATACCGGAGTTTATGTTTTTGCCCGATCCCATGTAGCATCACGATTTTTCAATTACCTACCAAGAGAAATAGTCGAATCATACCCTTTTTCAATTCAAACAAAAGTACGGTATTTCCTACTTTCCATAGAAAGAAGTGCAATTCTACAATTGTTCGATTAATGAATATATATCCGACGTTTCTTCACATTACTCTGCATCTGAATTCCTAAATTTGTTTGTATGGTAATATGTTCATCAGTTAATTATTGAGATATCATTGTTTTTATGTTTTGTATTTATATATTTCTGTATATACGCAAATATTTGTTTCTGTGTGCATATATATGTCTTAGTGTGCAGATATATGTAATTTAGATTATAGAGGTATTATACTTGTTACAAATTACTAGATATTTGAAGAGTCACACCTTATAAATGAATTAGAATTTAGTAACTTGGTAACTACAGTTTTTTTAAGTGTATACAAGGAAGGAAAAAATCAAAGGAAGTGTAAAATTGTCACAATCGTGGAAAGTACACTATAAAAAATTGACTTTATCATTATTCTATCACAATGCTAGCTCATCGAAGGTACTAAATAAGACACAAATGAAATTAATATCCTCAATAACCTTCAGTAACTGTACTAACAAATTACTCTTCACTTCAATAGAGTATGGAAGTATCGTCTCCTCCAGGAACAATAATTGGAACAGTAGAACAAGAATGGAGTATTTTCTGCCCCAGTTTTGCAATTAAAAATAGTTCAGGTGATACCGTTCTCAGAATCGAAGGGCCTCTGTGTACTTGGAGCATCTGTGGTGATGTCGAGTTCAAAATTATGTCTAGCGATGGATCTGTCCAAGTAGGAAAAATTTCAAAACAATGGTCTGGATTGGCAAGGGAAATGTTTACTGATACTGATTATTTCGGAATCACTTTTCCAATGGATCTGGACGTAAGAATGAAGGCTGTCATGTTAGGAGCATGCTTTTTGATAGTAAGTTACCTTATTTTGGTTATTGGTTTTTTAAAAGTAATGTGTCATTACAACTTCGGTGCCAACAAACTTTGTAATATGATTACAGTGATGAAGAGATAAAGAGATATTAATTTTCCACACATTTGATAACGATAATGTAACAACATAAAAAATTGTGTCCTGAAGGTCAAACCATGTTAACTACACATTTTTTGTATTGTTGAAACCCAATCTGAAAACTATTGAAACCCATCACGTCAGATTTTCGATGTACTTCAATATATGTAAAAGAAGCCCTGTTCTCATGCACCAGAACTCCAACATCCCTTTCGACACGTGTTTCACCAATTTAGTTGGCGTCATCAGCAAATTAACTGTACCAATTCCTTATATCCAACTTTGCCTTATGGTAGGATAAACTCTCACTATGTGGGAGCAGCGTTTGTGTTAGACTCATTCTATACCAGATATTCCAGATCTACCTTTCATCCATTGTTAAATAAGAGAGGCGTTTTGTGCCATTATAGTAAAATCAACATTATATCAACAGGATATAACGTAAAACAAAAAAAATATATTTGCCTAAATTTATGATTGGAGCTTACTTTAAAAGGGGCTAGTTGTAGATTTGAACCCGAATATGGTCACTTTCGGATTTTGTTTGTGTCTGTTTGATAATATCAATTCACTCGACAAGCTGAGGGCACCAGTCGATTTTTTTTCAACAGAATGGAGTTGTAGGGCTCATAGACAAAGTATTTCAGAAATGTCTTTAAATACTTCATTTTGATAGTAGTGTTGATGATTAATTGCTAAAAATCGGTATTTAGATGAGATATAAAAAGTATAAACTATAATAAATACTTATAACAATTACTAGTAATAGCAAAATTTAAAAAATATGAACTGTTAGGGTAAATATAAATAAAGAACAGATCTGTTTCATTAGAATAGACTATACAACATGTTCAGTAAACTAGATAATGAACAAACGCCTGCAGGTTCAAGAGCCCTGAAGAAAATTTGTCTAAAAGAAATTCTATATTTGTGGGTATCACAGCTATAGATCATTTTTAAAAGCGGTGCAGAAATAATTAGGATTTGCAAGATATAAAATAACTATTCTGGTAAATTAGTATTACCAGCATCATACTTGGGAAAATTAACAATAGTAAAATACGTTTTTTATTTATTTCTGTCATTGGAATTATTCGTTTTGTGTGATTACTGTATAGGTAGTGTATAGTAGGTAATGAAAAATCAACTCACACTTGTATGGAAATACTACCTTCACTGACTGATCTTTACTGGCATGGTGGTCTTGAAAGGTACCAAATATTGACTTGATCGAGCTGACTTTCTGTTGACCAGATTTTTTAAAGGCATTGAAAAATAATCCACCGCACTAGTGTGTCAGATGATTGAAATATCAGAGGTAAAGACACCTCTCTCCTCCTTCTATTTACTAGAACTGCCATAAGGCCAACAACGAATAAGAATTACATCTGTATAAAACTAATAAGATACCCTGAGATTGAATTGGTTTTTCCAAAAAATAGTACTAATTTAACGATCCATTTATTCCGAATACGGAACCAACCCAAACTATCTACCTGCTACCCATCAAAGGGATGAGCGAGGAAGGAAGACAGTCTACTGTCAGGTGTCACCGAACTCGCATCAATAGTTAAACTTTGTTTTTGTTACAAATAAAATATTTTCGCAATACTTCAAATCATCGTTACTTCTCAAAACCACCCACAACCAAAGAGTAAATGTTATACTAACTTTATATTAAGCCAGATTATTCACTCAAGTGGTACTATCGCAACTGATTTATTATGTCGACATTTCTACACGCTAGTTAATTTTTCTAATTCTTATCAATTTTGATTTGGAAACTCTCGAGATTTTCTCTTGAAACCCGCGTCACCCAAATATGAATTTCAAATTCTTGTTCCATAACATTTTGCGTTTATAACGACGTTTATAAATTATTTTCTTTCTGAAAAATTCAATCTGTTCATGTGTTGAATTATATTTCTCTATGTTGAACCATGATAATGATTCAAAATATATATATATTTAGCGAAAATAAAGTACATATTTGATAAGAGGAATGAGCTCAGATGTAAACTAATGATCAACATGGTATTGTTGCTTGCACATGTATAGGTGAAATATATCAATAAAATCAATAGTGCTGAGGTACTTACAATGGACAAGAAATGGGTTATTACAAAGAGTATATTGATTTTCTCAAAAGACTATTTTTATTTCTTGAAGATTCAGTTTTGCTAGTTGAGATATAAAATGAATGAGCAGTAAACAAATCAAAAGTAGGTTGTATTATTTATGTACAAACAATGAGTCTGATACCCATCTGAAAATTAGTGAAAATTGTCGAAAACAAATACAGTTTTTAAATAATTTTTGGCAAATGTAGACAAGAAGTGTGAATCATCCAACTGAAATACAAGATATTCCACACTAGTAGCAACTTCAATATCTTCGTTTATCGAGAGTTTTAGATAATTCAAGCCATTGTTTAACTTAATTTACATCGCTACATACAAGTGAGATATTAGGTTTAAGAAAATAAATACTTCGAACTAAATTTCAAAACATTCACCTCTCCCAACTTCTCTACACAGTTGGATATGGCAAATACCTGCTGGAAAAAAACTACTTCCGCAGCTGACATGGACACTGAATTATATCCGATAGACATTTGTGCAACTTTCCATGTAAACGAAATTCTTACAGATGATTCTCGTTTGCCCAGCAGCACAACACGCTGAAATCAACAGGGTGATCACCTACAGGCCGTGTTTGAAGTGTTACTCCTCGTCAGTGAAGAACAGATCCAACCAAGAGAGCAGTACGTCCGGGATTTGACTAATTTAATTGTAGCTCGATTGCATGAAGTAGTAGCATTTCCATCTTTTGAGCAAAGTCCCAAGCAGTGATGATGAAATCAGTCGAGTTGCGGTAACACTTTTGTCTTGATTGGATCTGTCCTTCACTCACGATGTGAAGGAGTAATATTTTAATACCAGTCTGTTGGTGATTCATTTTGATGAAGTCCTTAGCTTTTTCAAATCACTCGTCATTCGCAAGGAATGCGCAGGTGACGTCACAGAGAATGATTCCTGACAAATTGGTATTCTTGAAACATTCGGGGATATGCAGTTTGACTGTTAATCGTAGAACAATGAATGGCTTGAGGCTGACATTTGGAACGCTATGTTTGATATAGGATTACACGCGAATGATCGTAGCATGAATTGAAGGCATCTGTCATATGCTACTGTGTAGGGACGTTGGAGAGGTGAATTTACGAATTTTATTTAAAATAATTTTTTTCTCAATACGTATGTATCTATTATTTGAAAGAATTTTTTGCTCACTTTTTTTTGTTCTTTTTGGGTATTTAATCTTCCACAATCTGAAAAATAAACAGAGACTAAATCAGTGGAGAATTTGCTAGCAAACTGAAAAGTTTACCAAAAAAAGTAACTCCATAATATAATCCACTAAATAGTTCAATCAGTCAGTAACTTCTAATATTCACAAATTGTGATTAAACATTCAATAATCTATGGAAAAAAATAATTTATAAAATTCGATTTCTTCACTGGGTAGATTTCGGAAAGTAATCTCTTTACATTCTCATTACCCAAAAAATCACTTGTAAAAGCACCCCAGGTAAAGACAGATATATTTTCTTTGGCGAACTTCAAAAAAATAAAATGTCCAGATATCACATTCGATTGTCTACAGTCTAGATGAATACATAAGATATTTTCCGAGAATTCAGTTTAGGTTCATATTTCCATTTTCAAACTTTTGCTTTATCAATGCTGACTAGGTACGATCCAATTTCACAGAGTTGGTTGAAGTACACTTGTGACTGACTAAACATTTCATTCTTTTGACGTTTGTCAAAGGAAATATACCTGTCTTCGTCTTTGGTGTTTTTACAAGTGAATTTTTTTGTTTTGAGAACGGAATGGGATTATTTATCGAAACATCAACCATCTTAAGAAAACTAAGTATATAAATTCAATTTGTAGGCAAAATTTGTGAATACAAGTTACTGACTGATTGGACCCTTCAGTGGTTTATGTTACGCAGTAACTATTGGGGGTGAATTTTTTCAGTTTGCTGGCAAATTATCTAATGATTAAGCTTAATTTTTCGGTTTCTGGAAGGTTGAATAGCCAAAAAAGAGCAAGAAACATAATTATCTCTCCTCAACACTTATTTCATGGGCATCTATAGAATAGTCTGACGAATTGGACATGAGTTCTGACCCCATTGTGTATTAAATTTTCATATATGTTTTTTTCACATTAAGATGTTATCTTGAATGTTAACTGATTGTAAAACTATTTTTCAGGATGCCATGTTTTTCGAAAATACCCAGAATGAATGATGGCCTTCAATAGTGTTCTAAACTTAAGGCAGCCCACTATTGCATGGAATATTGTACTTTGAATATGTTATAATATATAGATTATGAATCTACGGTCAAGTGAATGGAGCATATGTTTTGAAAACCGAATTAACACAAAGAAAAACGAATAGACGTTCCATATAAATCTTTTGCACTTATCTAAGAGATTAAACATCTTTTTTGTTGACTGATCTAGCAAACTATATTCATGCTTTCATAATTTCCCAAATCCCCAGTCCGGCATTGTATGTTTTGGTTTAATTTATATATAAACTTTGATATGCATGTGTTACTTTGGTTTTCGAAGTAATATTTCTTCCAGGCTCTTTGGTTTTTCTTTTATTCACCGTGCAAACAAAATATGGCCTTTAAAGCAACAAAATCAGTTGTTTCTTTTGGTAATGAATTTCATTTTGATTGCCAAATATGTGGTATAGGATGATCGAGGGGATTGAAATGACTGTCTAACTTTGCTACACAATATATTTATAATACATGTTACTTCTTATTATATTTCTTGTTATTGAATATATAAATGTTTATATGCTTCACCGTTAGTGAAGTAATTTTGGATAATCGTATATTATGTCTTTAGACCACATTTTGCATGAAATTATTCTCCATTTTGTGATCTTCCAATTACTATTTGTAGAATCCATTATAGAAAATGAAATCAAACCTGAAAATAACAAACTTCTTTTTATCAAAGTTACCAAACAATGATTCGAAGCTATAAAGACCTTTTTCCATTAGTGACTACTAAATGGATAATAAAATTGATGACTATCAAATAGTGATTGAATTGATCGGTAAAATTTTCTGCTAGAAGTAGGTATAAAGAGATAAAAAACGGGCTTTCCCTCGCTGATTGTAATGTTACTATAGCAGTGCCTTTATAGTAATTTCACAATTCTAGTTGCAATAATACCTTGGTTTTCATTACTTCACTATATAAGAAATTTTTATGTTGGTAACCAACCTTTTTTAAAACCTTCAAAGATCATCGACTATCTTAACTGTTCTGAGCTCAACCCCTGAAACAAAATCCTGGGAGCACCATAGGAGTAACTTGACTTGTCTTGACTTGACCTGTGGTACATGCCTATATTTATAAAAACTAGTAAGTACGTTGATTGACTCTTAAAAATAAAGCGGTTTCACAAGGGAATAAATTGTCCCTTACTTTCTATTCAGCTATTCAGGGGGACCATTACCGCAAGGTGGCACTGCCAAACTAAAGGAAAACAAAATTCTATTTTGTATTTACGAAACTTCATGATATCTTCTTTTTCATTTCTTGTTTTCAGACCTGTCAATTTCTTATCTCTGGAATTGAGAATATGGATTTCAGAGATCTATCAATTGGTTAATACCAACATCAAAGTATTTTATTTGCTTACAGTAAAATTATGTCCAGGTCAATTTTCTGAAATATTGTTACACTGGCTTGAGAAATACCTTTAGAATTTACTAGTTTTTATGAAGAATTTTTACATTAAATAAGTGAAACAATGAAAATTTGAACATGTATGAATACAGTTATGTTTGACAATACTCAAGTTTTTCTAGACTAACTCTGGACAGTTTTTCATTGTGGTAATGGAAATGCAAATAGTTTCATCTTTTACTAACTGAATTGTGATTTCTGAACTGAACTGATGAATTGCTGATACTTATGAACTAATACCAAAACTTCAAAAAAGTGAGACTTCCAGTTTTATACATTCGTCGGTGCCAGTTTAAAAAATATTTTTATAGTGAAATGTTTACTTAAAATTGTTACAGATAGGTTTTTGTATTTGTGATTTAATACAATGTTTTGTCGCTGAATGGTTTGATTTACTTTATTACAAAATTAACTGGTGAGTGAGTAATACTGTGTAATTTGCTTACAATTTAATTACAAAATTTCACTTCAGTTTGAGGTTTTTTAATATTTGCCATTCTCTTTTGAAGGTGTTCAACCTTCTGTTTATACGAATTTAAATTTTTGATGGCATCTAAATCTTTGACTAGTTTATGCTGTTAATTCATTTTGCAACCAAACAATATTTAATGAATGATGTATGTTTTGCAAAATTGGCAGACAAAAAAACACACTCACTATTTTTTATTTTCTGAAACAGTGGTAGAAAAATTATTTGGTATAGGCTGATTTTTCATACCATTTTTTCAGTACTTATAACTTGTGATGCACTGTTTGGAACCTTTGGTGGATTAATGAATATTACTGGAGTTCTATCCCAACACCAAACCGTTATTTTTAACACCTCGACACGTGATGATCACTTGGTTGTTGAAAAACGTGTCGAGGTGTTGAAAATAACGGTTTGGTGTTGGGATGGAATTCAAATAAAATTTTGTTCCCGGTTTGAACTCAATTCAATATTTCTCTTTGCATAATCAATTCTTAGGAGTAATTCTCCAACTTGTACATGTAAAGATCAAACTCATGAGGAAGATACCATATGTCATCACTTCGTATTTGAAATTCGAATTACAGATGAATATTCTAAAATTTTTTTATAGAGTGGTACACTAAACTTCCATAACAAACTCAATGCTCAGAATAATGTCCAATCAATTATTGCACTTTATTGTCTAAGAAGGATATCTTATTGACAAAGCATAGTACAATACTATTACACAAAACAACATTGTATATAAATATAAAATACAAATGATTAATTTCAGTATAAAAATTACAAGTCCGAACAAAATAAAAGTATAAGAATGAAGTCCAAATATTTTTGAAATAATATGTTGGTTTCTTCCTTCATAAATGATTGGGATAATTTTAACAGTTTGTTATAAAACCTCAGTTCATGCACAAGCTTAGTTTTAATTGGATTTTTTGATCTTGTGTTGTTTGAAAATTTTTATTGTCTATATTTTTTATTTTCTGTTTTTACATTGATAATTTAATTTGAAATAAATTTAATATATTTTTTTTCACAAAAATGTTTGTATATTTTGCACAAATAACATGTAGCATTTTTTTATTGAGACAACCTGATGATAACTCCACTAAATACAAAGTGTCTGCTTAATGTAAATAGTGTAGTACTGATCACGGAAGAATATATCAATCTTGAGATTTTTACATAGATTACATATTGTATATTTTTGATCCAAAAAATAGCAGATGAACTTGTAATCCAACACCGGATAGCGCTGTTTTAACCCAAGGTCTTATCAGTAGTGTTAGACTGAATCATTCATCTTTCCCAGACAGCGCTGTTTCAGTCCAAGAACCACTCATTTTTGTTAAAGAACGAGCCTGAGTAAAGGTGTTGATGGAAGACTCAATCCTCGAATATCAAAGATAAACGAGTCTTCTGTCGATCACATAGATAGTGTCTTCGTAGGGGGAGATGTTACCACCTTCCTTAAAAAAATAGTAGATGTATCCTCATAGCTCCCACATTTTTCTGATTATCCAATGTTTATTGTTAATGATTGATTTTGTGTTACTTCAACCAATTGATATTCAAAACAAACTTCTGAGATGAATGACAGTATCAAAAGACACACCTCTTCATTTTAATGAGGCATGCAGGTGGAGCCTCCGGAGGAGTGTGTTACTCAGCATAACTTCATCTAATAAGAAAATTTATGAAATCTCTGTGATAACATTTGAACGATATATTTAACTTCACCCAAAAATAAAAAATGTGAGGAAATATTTAATAGTTATATGGGAAACACGGGAGAAAAATCCACAAGTTTGAGCTACATTAGGCCTTTATGACCACCTTTTTAACAACATTATAATAAAAATCACTAGCGAACTGTCGAGCCGTCAACTTATAAACTTTTGGTTTGAAACTGGTGTATTTTCTGATGCACTCGCAGTTTCTGATGGTTGTTTCACTTTACGAAAATAATTAAAAATAAATCATGAATAACTTTAGACTAATGACACTAACATCAGTCTTCTCAAAATTATGTGAATATTGTATGCTGAAGAAGTTGAATTCCTTCTTTGCAAGATTCAACTTGAATCAGAAAAGTCAGCATGGATTTAAAAAATTTGAATCTACTGCTACAGCAACATTGCTAACGAATTAAATCATTGCATCATAAACCACTTCACTACACCTGAAAAAATACGAACTGATAAATCACAAAGATTTAGAAATATATTAAATAAACATAAATTCGAAAGAAAAATTCAGCAGGAAAATTGGTTACAAGTGTACACTGAAAATAACGTTGATGTATGTACCAAAAATTTAATAAATACAATAAAAAATCACTTAGAAAACTCAACAACAAAAATAAAAATTAGGAGGAACGAAATAGAAAGAAAATGTTGGATAACTGCGGGAATAGTAAAATCTACACATGACAAAAACAGACTTCACAAAATAATGAAAAATCAACCAACAGAACCAAACAAAGAAGAATTCAGAAACTACAGCAACAGGTTGAATTTTTTAATTGAAGAAGCAAAGAGTGACTACTATAATAAAAAAATAGTGGCTAATAAGAACACGAGTGAAAGTCTATGGGAATGTATCAATGAAATTTCAAAAAAACGAAGACAAAAATCAGAAATTGAAGAAATCAAAAATTCCGCTGGAAACACAACAAATGATTTTGGAGAAATATCTGAAGAGTTTTGTAAACACTTCACTGATATTGGTGAAAAAATGGCAAAAAATTTGAGTAATAACATAGAAACGAAACCTGTCAGACATGAAAATAATCCAAATTCAATTTTCTTAACGGAGACAAAGGAGGCAGAAGTTATGGAGATTGTATTAAATCTTAAAAATAACAAATCACCGGGAATCGACAACATAAAATCCGAAATTCTGAAAGACATGAAAGAGAAAATTGCACCTCCGTTAGTTTATATAATAAATATGTCAATGAATGATGGGAAATTTCCAGATATATTTAAAATTGCAGAAGGTCTTGTTTAACACCTAAAATACTGAAACCATCGAAAATGGCGATGATATTACCAACCTACTAGGAATAACTCTTGACCAAAATTTATCATGGTATGCACACATTGATGAACTGGGTAAGAAGCTGTGTAAGAGTATATTTTCTTTTCGACAGCTAACTAGAGAATTCTATTTTGACGTTTTGAAAAGTGCATATTTTGCCTTGTTCCACTCACATATGAATTATGGCACAGTTTTGTTGGGTAATTTCTTTCACTCCACGAAAATGTTCAGCCCTCAAAAAAGGGCAGTCAAAGTATTGATGAGGGCCGTTTTTTACCATTACAATTGAGGTTGACCCTCTGATTTCAAAATGTGTTCTGACAGTTTTGATCCTGTCGATTGCTCATTTCTGCTTTCATCTCGATGTTCATTTTGTAACGTAGTCAGTGCTACTTTGAATACCCAAGCTAGTCAGTGAAGGACGAAATATGTTTTAGGAACAAATTAATCTCATACAAAAAAATCAAACCTTGAAATCACCACTGAATATTTTTTTTTGGAAAGAATATATCCTTATACAAAAAAAATGACCACTAGAAATTCAGTAAATGATTCAAATCAGTAAAAGAGATTATAACCATAACCCAGTTAATGTCTGTAACCAATCCACAAAGATGAAGTTAATAAGGAAATATTGGTTATAACTCTACTAAATCCATTAAATAGTTGTCAAACAAATTTTATGAACTGCATATTTATTCAACTCAAAGACAGGCTCATTTCTTGAATCTGAATTCAGCGGCACACTGGAGCTTCTTGAACGATGATATAAGATATTTGGATTATGATTTACGGTATTTGTTGGTTGTTCAGTTTGGCTGTGATTAGTAATTCGATGAAAATCCTAGGACTTCTCCTCAAAATCGCTAATAATTCTCATATTTATTCCATGGAACTTTCACACATGGAACCATGCAGAAAATCTCAGGACTATAATCTTCGAATCCGATGAAACCCTAATTCATAAATGAATTTAATATCGATAGCTTCGACTTAAATCCACAGTGATGACAACGGAATATTCAGATTTACCAGAATTGCCGCGATTACTTTCACATTCAAAAAATACAACCTCAGGTTTTGAACTCTCCCACCTTCTAACCTTCACCAGAGAGAACTCTTTTTTAATCAATCCTTGTCAAAATCTTCTCTTTACCTATCTTCACGTTACTTGTGATCCAAAAATGGCATATGCTAGGAGGAATAACTGCTAATACCGGTTACACGGAATTCAGAAATTAGCTTTGAACAACGCTTCATAGATGTCTCATTTCATCATATCATATATGGAATCATATATATATGGAATGGAATCACAGTAACGAATATATCGTTACAATTTCACTCACTTCAGATGATCATCAATTTCAACCACGATAACTTTGTCTTGTATCTTATGAATGCAAAGTTTTGTTGTTTTTGTGTATTGTTTTGTATGTATTAGCATATACCTCAGTTTGTTTCAGAAATACTTCTAATAAATTATCATCAAGAATCATCTTGTACACTTTCATGATTTTGAATAAGCATCCGAAAAATATACATCGATGAATATCTGTATCGGAACTGAAATAAGCTATTGCTTCTATCAAACTAAGACCTTTTATCCTCCATCAATTTCTGCCCCATACTCTTCTCTTCCAATATCCTTGCTGCCCCGAGAAAAGATTTTCGATATCGCCAACACAACACAACAAATTCCAGTCGGTGAAATGATTTGATGGACGTCAATTTCAGCTGGAGCTATAGCCCCGAGAAAACGTCTTGATACCAGCGGTTATTGTCGTCCGCGCAAAGTAATGACTCCGTTGTCAGCTTTGTTTCGGCCCTTGCGAAATTGCAGGACTTTTGCTCGATGTGGAAACGGAGATTGCTGGTTGCGAAATTTTCTTTATAAAACACGCGGGATACTTCGTTCATCCGATGAAACTGATCGTTATATTCTACTCTAAAAAATCGTAAAATTTATACATATGGACTCTATGTATGACCATATCAGTAGAATAAAACAGCAGGAAAGCAAACTTTTTTGAATGGGTTTAAAATTATTCTCACCCATTATATTTTATCAAAAAGTCGAATACAGAATTAGTGCTGAAGATACATACTAATTAGAGACAAGGCAAAACTAGAATGCATAAAGGCATGAAGGGAGTTTTGAACTGTCTGTTAAACGTGTAGACACTTTTGGAATATGTTTAGACTACATGATGAATGATCAACTCCTCAAGATTTCATTCCAAGAACTGTTTTACTTGTTTCAGCTGACTATCTTTGTTTTCTTCATGCACAACTGCACAACTCCAAATTCAAGAAGTTCTGCGATATATCAAGGGAATTAAAGGAAAAAATACCTGAAGAAGTTTGCAAATTTATTTTAGTACCTGGAAAAGTCTGTTAGGCAAAAAATACTGACAACTGCTTCAGCCAGAATAAAAATTATGTGCTTATTCATTTTTGTATAAAATCATAAGAAAGTGGATATTTTGTGAAAAAAGTTTTTGGCTTTCTACTACTCCATCTTGATACAAAAAAATGTGGGAATCTTCCAAAGGAAGGAAGGAAGCAATCATTTTTAAAGGAACTAACTTTAGATGTATAGATCATACAAAGAAGTAACTTTCAGACACGAAATGGAAGAGAAAGTCCTTCTGAAACAGCTACTTTCATATAAACATTGAAATACACGCAAGAAAATATTCCTTCGAAACAAATACTTTCATATTGTTGTTCTAAAATTGTTCGTTCCACTAACCAGCAGACGAACGTCAACCCTCAGAAGTCGAAGCAATGGATTAACGAGACCTTTCCTTTTAACGTGCGATTACCCAGCACGGTAGCCCGGCGGGAAATCGAACCCCGGTCTTCCACTTGAAAGGCAGATGAACACTGAATTATACAAAAAACACTTTTTTCTTTTTTCTACACAATATAATAAATGCAATGTAAAAAATTTTTTTCACTTACATATATTTTGAGAGTGTAGAGCAGTTTTTTCCATTCGCTGTCCTTCTTTTTTATCTTGCGATGGAGTTTTTGCAACCATCAATAGATAGAGACTCAACAAGATCAATAGGATCTACAACATTCGTAACCTCGTTGTATCCTGTTGATAGTTGATTGAAGATTCAGAAAATTTAATTCACAGAAAATCAAACAATTTTTCTATGTCGAAATACAGCCACTTCAAATGCAAGGATAATGATGTTAGCGAGATTCTCAAAGGCCTCGGTGAACATTCATTCTGACAAAAATACTGAAGAACAGTCCAATTTTTTTCCTTCCGCCTTAACTCACTCTGAAGGAAAAGTACCTTCAAACTCTAAGAAGATGGACGACCTTCAGAAATACGTTGCGTATGTTCCTGATTTCGAAAAAAATCCTTTGTAGTGATATTTGCAGTGATCAAGGTTCAACCAGGTAGTGCAGAGAGCAAGTTATGTACTTCTTCTACTGATACTTTCACATCTGATTCTTTCACATCTGATTCTTTCACTTTTTGTCACTGAAATGGTTGAAAAATTGAAATGAAAATTTTGAGAAATTTCACGGTGAAACGCTCCATAATTTTTTTTGAAGAAAGGAGTGTTTCTTTATTCAACTCAATGAAATTTCACTTTCATTGACTCCAGACATTTGAAACGCATGGAAAAAGTTACCATTCATATGATCATTACATGGTACTCGTAGTGCTTTCCTATAGAATTCGGTGATGAAAATAAGTTTTTTCATAAATCGTCGATTTATATTTTATGTAGCCTTTCAGTTTTATGGTACAGGGCCAGTTTGTTCTTGAACGATAGTGAAATATGACGTTTGTCAATTACCAATTAGCATTTTGCATGAAACAGAGGCGATCCCATGAAAAGTGGTTTCATCTCGAATGTAAACATTGAAATTATCAAAATTCGATTACCTAAATGAATGTTGTTTTTCAAAAATACGTTGCTTCAAATTGAAACATTTGTGAAATTGAATATTCCACAATGATGATGGGTTTTCCTCTTTCTTCTAGCTGACAATCAAAATCAGTGGCAGTCACAGTTGATGGATATATTATCGGGAGAAAACTTATAAACAACGTTTCCTGATCGAAGCATCTTGGATAAATTAATGAAATGATCAGAATAATTTGTATATAAAGGAACATCGCGGAGGCTGTGTTTCAAACTTTCCGATATTCGTAAATAGCCAAACTCAGCAAATGCTAACTATTCTTTTTCATCATCACTTCGTTAGGTATATTATGGTTCACTGTCTCGCTAGACCTATTGATTGATGAATCAAAGGAACATGTTCTGAATGTTTCCAAATACAGAAAATACATTTTGATATGGTTCGTATATGTGAATGAAACCTGTCTGAATTCACATCAATTATGGTGATGTTAATTGAAAGGGTATATTTTTGGAGACATGAATTTTTGGGAAAGAAAATTTTTTCTCGTATTGTTATCATGTTTGCTACTCTGGAGCCGATAAAGCAACTGTCTATCTCTATCACATATCGGATATCTAGCAGTGAGGATGACAGTATTCCATATAAGTGAAATTTTGCTTCTTTCAATAGTTATATTGTGTAGGAATCCTGTGGATGATATCTGATTAGATTCCTTGAGGAATGTTTGGAAAACAAACGGAATAGAGAAAAGTGTTTCCGTAAAAGTTAGCGTTAATATGAAAGTATTTGTTCCGAAAGTTTTTTCTTCGAGCTATTCAATGTTCATATGGAAATTGCTGTTTCGAGAGGGCTTTTTCTTCCAGTTTGCGACTGAAAGTTACTTCTCTGCATGATTTTCACATCTTTATATAGAGTTGATTTTTTAAATTTATTTCCTCTTTTTTTCTGAAAGATTCTCACATTTTTTGTATCAAGCTGAAGAAGTAGAAAGCTAAAAGCTTTGTTTCCCAATATCAATAATGTGTTGTATCTATTGTAGCGATTTTCAATTATGATTATATTTGTTCCTAAATACTGATCAATGAAAAAAAATCATTTCATTATGGTAGATGAACAGACACATAAAAAATAAATTCAGTCGGAAATAGTGAACGTTCTGATTGAAAAAAAAATTATGGAGATCAGTTTTTTCAAAAAATATCTGAAATTATCTACTTAACATTTTCGAACAACCGACATTGATGTTTCAGTTTCAGATCTCTGTTTTGGCGGCTAGACTTTTATAATTGCTTTAACAAAATAACCTCCATTATGCGTGAATTGATTTTCACTCAGGTGCATAAAAAAGTACACCTTGAGATGTTAAGAAATTTTTATTCCAAATAATGTATTTACTATTAGTTTGAAGGTGATTGACAATGTTTCTTGGTGAATTTCATCAGTTCGGACTTCCATTGTCTAATATTGTATAAAATGATTTGAAATCCCTGAAATAACCAAAACAATTGAAAATCGAAAGAATATCTGAAAATAGCAAATATATTGAGTAAAAAAAAACTTGAAATGAATTCAGAGTGAAATTAAATACAAATAAACATTGAACAAGTAAAACAAAAAAGAAAATCAATAAAATTAAAAATTAAGCAATTTCTAGCCACGTTACTTCACAATTCATTTTGAGTTTTTGTTTTGCTTAATATATTTGTTAATTTTAGCTTTTCTTTCAACTGCCAATTGTATTGGTTATTTCAGGGATTTCCCATCATTTTATACAATATTAGACAATGAATGTATTTACTATTAGCTCGATTTGATGATTTTTTCGATGAGAAAAACTTCATCATAAAAGATCAATTCACATCGAACATTATATGAGGGAAAACAAAGTTGTGTTTCTCTCATCTAGGTTGAGACACTCTGTAGTGAAATATAGCTTTCTCATGATACCCAAAACTATCCTGTGTGCAAGCTTGAATAATTTCTCGAACATTGTTTTATCATTCATTTCGATATCA
>WOGR01001938.1:0-18561 GCA_015342045.1 Leptinotarsa lineolata | reverse complement strand
CAAGCGTTGTTCATTCCTAAGTCGACTCATGGTAAAATTGTTGACCAAATTGAACAAGTTTGAAATGACACAAGACACGATTCACGCGTGATCTGTCAAAAACAGTGTTGCCAAAAAGATACCAGCAAAAAAATCACTCATTATATTATTCATAATAGAACAATGATATGTTTTATTGCTATTTGGTCGGAAAAAATACTTATAACACTAGTGTTGGAAATATTTTTAACAAGCTACTTTGTAAAAATCATCTTCTAATACTCTTGACAACCATTAAAAATATCACTTTCAATGACAATTGTACAAAAACTTTTTATAATATTTTCATTAAAAGTAAGTTCTATTTTGTTCGTGAAATTGCTCAACTCGCTACACTCGTTTCCCAAACTTTTTCACTCACATAATAAAACCTTACTTTCAACACTCATGTCATCAATGGCTACTTCAGTAGACTTTATACTATTTTAAATCCAGAAATAAAGAACAATTAGTACTCAAAAAATGCAAAAACCAGTAATTTTTAACTCACTCATCTCTACCTTCCAGTACATTATACATTGGTCAGGACTATCAAGGTTGCAGGTGATGTTCGCGTCTCCAATCAGTCGGATGGCTCTTTTTTTTAATAGAATCCAGCAGCTTCAGGGTATGCTTGGGGGCAGGAGCTCCTTACATGAGAACCATATTCCAAAGATGGTCTGATCTAAGCTTTATAAAGCATCAAAAGATGCTGAGGTGTGTACAGTTTTCTGGTTCGGAATAGTGTTCCAAGCTTCCGAGAAGTAGCCTTTGCAATTCCAGCGACATGATTGTGCCTATTTCAACCTTCAACAAACTTATCGAAGCGGAGAGCGGAATTGTATGTCCTGATATTATTATATCCGGTTTGGAGACATTCATCTTCTTGAAGAAAACTGATGCCTGAGTTTTTGTGGCATTGAATTGAACCTGGGTAGTTCCTCCCCAATTCGACATCACCTCCAGATCCTCATTTAGATATGCAACTTTCTGCTGCCAGAGAAGATTTGCATCCGCAGACGATGTCCTGGAATCCAAATGAAATAACGAATGGAGTGTGCTGTCGTCAGCAAAGCAATATCGATACAAATACAAAAACAAGCATGCCTAGCTGTTTTTTGGTACCATCAGTAGCACAGCTTCAGATAGTATGGCATTGGTTTTGAAACTATCTCCGCTCATTTTTTGTACAGAGAGAACAATATACAAAATTTTGCATACAGGTTATGCATACAGGGTATAGCGAACGCTATGGCTAAAAGCCATAGCGTTCTGGGAATGACTTACAATTCATGCCTTCAGTTCTCAACTAGAACCTGCCAGGACAGAGATATCAACTTGCTCAATGAATTTTGTGAGTACAGTTCGAATAGAAATCTATGACACTATCTTTTGTGTGAAAATATTCACAGAAAGCAATTCCATACATAAATCAATTAAAATATTTTCTGAGAGTCATACGGCTTTGTGATCACTCAGCTCTTAGTGAGTAACGTTGTAGTTGGTGTTAAACTGCCAAAATAGACACTGTGCAATAGAAAACTTAACATGTTATCTCTGGTATAGATTTTTGGCCACTCTATCCAGGAAAGTGAAGAAGCTGTCCACTCCTTTGCAAGAGAGGGAGCTGTAAACGGTTTCATCGGGCCAGAACCTGGACTGCAAGAAGAGTTTCAGATTTCTGAAATATTCTACTGGGACTGATCCATTATTAGTAATTTTCACATCCTTCAAGTACGTTACCAGACAATTGTTAGATTACACCAGTGATGAGCTACTCTGACTAACAGTCCTATATACATGTCACATTCGTCTGAAATCATATGAAGAGACCTGAACTGTCGAAACAGTGGCTGCCGTGTCTGTTAGGAAAGTGATGTGCAATATGAAAGTATTGAAAATCTTATTAACAAGGAAAACTTTCCCTATATATGAAGTTTCAAGAGGAAAAATTGATTTCAGAATAATCATTTTGAAAAACTTTGGGAAACGATTTAGTCGATTTTTGCAAAAACTTCACGTCTTTTTTTTATCTGATAACAAAAGTCCAGTGCATGACGGCTCGTGAAAAATCATTCAAACAACTGGATTTTCCAAATATCTTTCATGAAGACTTTCACATGGAGAATGAAGGTTCTCCTGTGAGTATCTGTAATAATTTCATTGCGATTGTTTGGTGTACAGAAGGTAAAGGCCTGTATTCTCAATACTTCTCGTTACTGAATTGTTTGTATAAGTCTCATTAGATCAGTGTCGTATAAGATACTGCATGTGAGTACATTAAAAATGAAAGTGCTGAAGAGTGTTTCATTTCTATTATTTTCAATTTTTTCTGGGGAAGAACGCCCATGGCAGCTTTTTTATAGAATTAGGTATATGCATATTATTTGTTGATTTTGTTTCCGTCTGTCATCCAGATTTGATGAACTGAAGACAGTGAAAAATAGGGTTATATGGATGTGGTTGAAAAAAAAGAAGATAAAAGATATTTCATGACCAAATGACTAAAGCCTCGCTTTCAATTGAACAAAACTGCCTGATGATCTTACTCAATATATACTGAATTATTTTCTTCTCTCATAGTGCTATCGTCGGTTTACACGAATTATATTGGTGATATAGAGAAACAATACTTGAAGGGTAAACAATAAATAAATCGACAGGTGTAGCCGTTAACGTGGAAGGAGATCATTATGGAAAATGAGAAATGAAAATTTCTATGTTCTTCCATTTTCAAACGAATACACTTTGAGTGTATTAGTTTGGAAACGCAGAGTCGGTGCGTTGGGGGGTAATGCGTGAATATTCCAGTCGACCAGACTGTCAGAGTTTTTGCAGGTGTGGACGCACTTTTTATGGAAATGTAAAAAATTATCACATATGTTTCTTTCAGATACAAGTGTGTGAAAAAGGACGTCTTTCCCCTATTGATGTTGAGTTACAAAGATTTAAATTCTTCATATATTAAACGTTTCATAAAGAAAACTTAAATGAGTCACAAATGGGAATGCTACATAACGAAAGAATATTGATAGTGTTGTGAGTTATCCCCTGGAAAAAATAAAGCCAGCCGACGCTGGTTTCCGTCGATTGACTGCGAATTGGTCAAGGTAACGCTCAGCCCTACTTGTATCTCTCCCGAAAATCCTGGCACGCCGTGACAGATCAAGAATTTTTCCACCGGCTCCGAATCGAGTTATATAAGCATCACCATGGGAGAGTCAGTATAGTTCGGAAAGTGCAGTGCGAAGTGAGTTAATGAAGCAATAGATATTTGAACATTAGTCTGAAGCTCAATTAGAGTGTTTGAGCTGTGTTGTTAGTGTAGTAGCGAAATACAGTTAGGTTCATTTATTCAGTGTGGTCAATTATTGTCGAACTCACATGAAAAACGTAACAGTATGAAATTTTGCTTTGAAGAACCATCGTTGAGCTCTAAATGGCCTTAGAGTTTTTCGGCAAAAACACTCGTTTCAACTTTTCCAATAGTAGTTTGGTTAGTTATCTGTTTTTATTTGTTTCACATTCCTTGTGCACAAAGACAAAAAAACTTTCCAAACAACAATGTATTCACAAAATAGTGTATTTCTAAGCACAATTTATAAACCATTATATTGAGTTCTCATAAAATGACAGAATCGAGCATCCATCCGAGTTAACAATCTCAATTACTTTGAATAATATCTCTGAAAAATCAGCAGTATAAAGCGAGAGATCCGCCGCTCAGCGTTTCTGCTCTAATTACTACTTAACTACGAGGAATGGAGCTTCTTCGTTGTCGTCCGTTAAGCCACTATTAAGAAACATAATATAGAACCGACAGCGTTCTATTTACTTTACTCTCGTCAATTAGCGTTTCTCAAATAACGGCGATAGAGATTAGATATTATCCAGCTAGCTGAAATCGGTCGAAATATATTTGAAAATCTCGCACTTCAACTTTTTTACCATTGAGAAACTCTAATTTACTTCTAATGCACTATAATGTTAGAGGGTTATTGAAAACTATCAATTTCCTATTCTTAAATTGAACCATTTGGAGTGAATGTGCGTCTCCTCAAACTATTTTTCATGATTCAGCATTTAACACCTCAATGTTCACTCACACCGTGATGAAACAGAGGAAGTGAATATTTTTTCAAATCTTCGTTGAATTGGGAGAAAAAACTTTTTGGCTTTCACTTCTCTTTCTTTATAAAAAAAATGTAGAAAACTTTCGTAGAGAGAAAGAAAGCAAATGCGTCAGCTCTCAATTCTTTCATAAAATTAGGACTTTATATATCACGCATGAGTTAAATCTACCCAGGTCACGATGACAGTACGTAATGACATTCATATGCTTCAAAGAGTTGAAGATATTCATCATACAGTGTGTAAAAGTCAAATGGAATAAATTCACTATTTTGGTCACTGTACATATCTTTAAAAAATCCCAAAACACGTCATATTTAAATTATAATTCGACATACTCCAACGGAAAGATGCTATCCCTAAGTTCAATCCGTGTCGATTAACAGGGCAAACCCCCAATAGATCGTTTGAAAGGTCTGTTCATTCTCTATTCAGAAATGTTATCGCCTTCAAGTTTATTGCAACAATCAAGATAGAATACAGGTTCAAGAAAAGATCCCTTTTTTTGATTTATCAGTAGCTACCGGAGTTATTTCAAAAGTTTTCAAAATATCATCAATAACTACATCGGAATAACTGTAGTTTCTAGTTTTTGAAAATTCTAGAGTGGATAGTCAATAAATAACTCAAGTACAATGAATTCCACCTTAAATGGGCTTGTTTCATGATTTTTGGTTTATAGTTCACTTGATATAAATGTCAAATTGAAAAACAGTACACTTTTTTCAGCTCTTCAAATACCGTAGTTTTTCCGTAATCAATTAATGAAAATCGAATTTGGTAGGCTGATGACGTCACCACCCTATTCCCGCTACTTGTTCGATTAACCAATAGGAACAATAGAAATAATCAATATTGCCAAATTGTAAAATTTACGAAGCCAATAATTATGAATTTGATTATGGAAGTGTATGTGAACCCGTTAATGTTTCAATTAATGAAAAATTCTCCACATGGAGAAAAATCATGTTTGAAAATGAGTTCTATATCTAAAATCAGTACACAAAGTCGAAAGATTACAAAATATCCACCTAAACTATGATTTTATGCATTATTTAATAATATACAGTAGTGAAAATCAAAAAATATAGCAAACAGGATTAGAGGATTATTTCAAATATTCAATTCATTCTATGATCCTCAATCTGTACACCTGCAATTTATTAAAAAAAAACGATTCCTACATACATACCTCTTTCTAATATTGCTACTAAGTTCAAGCGTTATAGGCTCGCTTGGGTAATCTGTTGAATCTTCCAAAAATTGAGAGGAAGGTTGAATGAGGTCAAGTATAGACAGAACTGATCGTACTCGAACCGATCCAACAAAAACTTCTGAGGTAATGCCATTAATCATATGATAAAATTTAATGAAGTAAAATGAAAAGCATTTGATTTTTTTTTAAAATATCAATTCATTTTGTTTCATACTTTCAGCAAAAGTATTAACTCCAGATAATACTTTCTGTAGAGAAAACTTGAAGTTGAAATGAAAAACAGTGTCACCAAATTCAATATTTTCATTTTCCTTTCATTTATAGTCACATTTTAAATGATTTCTTTCATTTATAGTCACTTTTTAAATGATTTCACTAAAGTCTTAAGAGAGTAGAAGGATTATAGTTCTTTCTTTTCAATACTTCCACCCATATTCCCATCATTTCATCCTTTGGGAACCTAAACCCATTATATGAAATAACTCACCTATAAACCAATACGCTTTCTGTTTTCTTATGCCTTTCCGCACAATTAAAATCAGCAAAAGAATGCACCATATCAGTATTCAAATATATCTCTGAAACACTTTTAAAACAGACACAAACTAAACTCGATGAAAAAACGAATTCTTCCTACGTAAGCTGTCAGCTAAGAAAAAGTTGAAACTCAATGTTGCAAAAACAAGCAGAATGGATCCAATATTACATACAATTTCAATGCCGAATAAACCAATAAGTTGTGATATAGGTACTCCATTTTCCTGAGAAAATGAACGATCAATTAAAATTTTCTGTTATTATTCATTTATTTTTTTAAGGATAAAGCCAGCAAACAAATAAATATACAATAATATTAAGATCGCTCGAATCCACGAATTGAGCATAAAAATGAACAATAATATTTGCCTTGATAACTGATGTAGTACAAGTTATATCTAAATATGATTCTAAATAGAATTTAACGAGCTGTATTTTCAAATGTTTTTCGAATGCTCATGAACCCTAATAAAATAAATCAATTATGCATTCATGCCACCCACCAAAAATAAGAAATTCAACGTTACTGGCATATTAGCCATATTGTCATCCAGTCAGCCAGCGCCCTCTGTAGTGTATGCGACAATGTGCTCTTTCTAATGTCAATGGTTTCCACACATAACTTCGTATTTGTCTTAAAATAATTTCGAAATGAATGTTGAGCCTATTTTTGTTAAAGCTGACCTCGACAACTTACCAAGAGTCGATTTTGAAATGATAGATGAATTTTACTTGAGAAATACTTTCAATACTTTGGTATCGAAATGAAAAATGAAAAATTGAAACGGTAGGTGGTATATTTAGTAGGTCCCTTTTATTTATAACATTCATTTCAGACTTTTATCGAAGGTATAAAACATTTGAACCATTTTGGTGGTAGTAATGGTAAAATTCAATCAAAAAATAACCTGAAAAATATTTTTAGGAATGTAAGCTAATGACACGGAATATGCAGCAAAATAGGTACTCACCGAGACCTCCTTTTACAAAAAAACGTTTTTCAGTTAGATAATTGTAACACTTGTATTCACACCGAGTTGACAACAATAACAACAAATATAGCGTCTGTCAAATTGGATCATCAGATCTGTGATTGGATATTAAAAACCTACACTTGGCAACTGCGCTCTAGACACGATCAATTTTATTGATCAACAGATACGCGGCCAATTTAAATTCTTGCTTTTCGAATTGTTCTGTTTTTGGAATGTCCGGTTTTGTGGAAGAACAAATCATGGCTTTTGAATCACGATAGTGCATCTACTGACTCGTTATTGCTTGCTTATGATTTTTTGGACAAAAACAAGATCGTAATCATGCCTCATGACATTTTTCTGTTCCCAAGATTGAAGAGACCTATAAAAGTATGGCGTTTTGTGACGATTGAGACGATGAAAATCGAATTGATGAGAGAGCTCAAAGACATACCAAAAAGTGCATATAAGAACTGCTTCAGGGATTGAAAAAAACGCTGAAACAAGTATATTATATCTGAGACGGACTACTATGAAGGGCACAAAATAGAAATTGATGAATAAATGAATATTTTTGAGAAAAATGAAAATTCACCTTATTTTTGAACAGGCCTCGTATTTCCTACAAACTGGAAAAGCTCACGTAGTACCGATATACAGTGAGGACGAAAAAATTCCTCCCCCACCCCTTAACTTTTGAACAAAACAAGCTATCGAGGTCGGGTGAAATTTAGGTAAAAAGGTACTTTTACTACGTTTTGGCTTAAAAATGATTGTGGTCACGTGACCTAGTATCGAGGGAGCACAATCAACTTTTGTTTGTTAAATGTACGGGGGGATCACGTGGCTCCTAGTTTTTAAGGCCATATTTGCAGCAATGATCCAACACCGATTTGTTTGTGAAAATCGGCCAAGCCCTTTCAAACTGACAAGCGTTTGAACTTTGCTCCAAATATATTATTTCAACTATAAATTGCAGCAGAATTTTAACTCCGTTACTGATTCTAGTCGAAAAGCCAATTTTTTGTGATAAAACAGGTGCGCAAATTATCATTGGTATTATGAATTGTGGTTTTTGTGCCAGTTTTTTATCCCTCATTAGTTATTTTGCTGTAGACTCCAAATAGCATTTCATTTCAATGTCAGTTTGATATTGACGTTAATCCTATCGATACTTTCAACAGTTTTCATAGATTTCAGCATTTCTTTAATTTTCAAATGCCTCGTCCCCGTCCTTTAGAAGAAAAAAAAGCGAAGCAATTTTGATTTGCGCTGAAGCTAGGCGTAATTACCATGAAGCAGAAAGAATATTTGATGAGCGCTTTTCAAATAATCCAATTTCTCGTACCTACTTAAGGGAATTGGTCGGTAATTTCAAAGGACTTGTTGCGTAACGGGAGAAAAAGGATCTGGAAGAAAATCAATTTCAGAAAAACAGCAAATGGACGTTCTGGCAGATGTTGTTAATAGTTGGCAACAAACAACGAATACGGTAGCCACGGATTGTGGCGTAGGTATCTACGACCACTGTGAAAAAATTTCTTGAAAAACACAAATTTCAACCATATAAATTGAAAATTCTGCCTCAATCAACAGAAGACGACCCGAATAGAATATTGCAGTTTTGTGAGGTCATGTCTGACCGCATAACCCAAAATCCTGGTTACATTGACTATATTTGTTTTAGTGATGGAAGTAATTTCTTTCTGAATGGAACAGTAAATAGACAGAATGTGCGTTATTGATCAGAAGTAAATCCGCACGTTTTTCGAGAGGGTTATACTCAAACTTCAGAGAAGATTAACGTATGGGCGGGTATTTTGTGTGACCATATCATTGGCCCAATATTTATGGCAGAAAATTCAACTGGGCATGTGTATTTGAATATGCTTTAAAATCAAATCCATAACAGTAGTCAAAAAGTACTTGTAGCAAACCTAAATAAATTTATCATGGATGTTACGTTTCAACAAGATGGTGCACCCCCTCACTACTACATACCTGTTCGAGAACGGCTTAACGAGAATTTTCCGAGACAGTGGATAGGCCGACGTGGCCTCATTGAATGGCCAGCTAGGTCACCTGATATGACACCTATGGACTTTATTGAAGCTGACAGTCTTTCAATGTTGCTTTCGTGATGTTTTGTCTTTAGCCAAAAAGTTTTGTGATGTTTTGACAAAGCGGACAAGTTTGAAATAGAAAAACGTTCGATTAGACTACTTGTTAGCTATTCTGAGAGTTTTTGTTGTCATTTTAGATGTGTCAAGTTTCTATAAATACTAAGTTTTCCTGACCATTTTCCTTCATTCAGTAGATTTTTTTAATTAAAAACACAGAAATGTACAATGATCAATTTCACTTACAATAAATATTCAAAATTTGTTTAGTGATCACACCGCTATCACAGTCAGAGTAGAAATGAAATTCATCAAAGTGAGTTATTGTATAGAGACGATGAAAAAAATAAAAGATGATTGAAGACTGAAGAGTGTTATGATTGAATAAGAGAGTTTAGGCTATGTTTATCAAGTTATTGTAGATATGAGAATTGACATTCAAGATGTATCTCATATTTACAATAACTTGATAAAAATAGCCTAACCTCCCTCATTCATTGATGATAGGAAGTTTTTGCATCTCACTCTTTGAACGTCTTTTAATACTTTTTCTGTATTTTCTTTTATTTTTATCGTCTCTGTACGATAACTCGCAAGTGTAAATTTTATTCACACACTGACTGTGATAGCGTAGTATTATCACTCAACTTTTATAATATTTATCGTAAGTGATGTTACTCATTGTACATTTCTATTTCTATTCTCTCGATACTTTAGAACCTGAAGATCGCAAAAATGCTGAAACGTACGTCGTTATTGTATCAATAAAAATAAACATATGGTATTTCTGACAAGAAAATCTACTGAATGTTACGGTTCTGAATCATTATTGTAGCAATATTCTGTAGGGAATGTTGTTATTGCAATATCATTAGTCCAGTTAATATTTTTTTATATAAATTTGTTCATAAAAATTTGAATTTTGATTCGACTCACCCACTACTTCAAAGCGGAACCTGTACCGGGGATTGCTTTCACCCTGGATGTTTCAAAATAAAGCGAGTTATGATGGGAATACTGTTGGTCCTTATTTTTTCGATGACGATAAAAAGGTGAAACTCATCTCATCATAACTCCAATTGGAAAAGATCGTAACTACTTCACAATCCACATCATGTACGAGTATCTATGTAACTATTAAACGTTACATCAATTATAATTAAATCTATAATTCATTTGAGCCCACTTCCTAGTGATCTAGAGTGAGAATTTAGCATTTGGATTCGTTCTATGAATCAATAACAAATAATTCATACATACGAGAGCATCTTGCGGAGGATAACCAAACTATTGAATTAAATGCTCATAACTGAAAAAATTTTATAGAACGCAATGTCAAGTTTGGACCTTTTGACATGACTGAATTCGATTTTTCAGAAACTGAAGGGTGACTATCTCTCTTCTTGTCGATCGATCAAGGTAGCAGGATTGCTTTGGATTGCTGATTTTGTAACACCGTTTGAAAATATCTGAACATCTTCTTTTCCCCAAATAGAGATCATATAAAGTGTTTTATATTTAAACAGAACATCAGGTACGTGAAAGGAAAGTTCTACTGATTATTTAATAAACTTTTTTTTTGCTATCAAAAATGTCGGTATGCATGGCTTCATATAATTGATATCCGAATTTACTTTGATATTCGTTCAAGATTCAGGTGATTATTTTTTCCTTTTATAGATATTTTCTGGTTATTATCGCCAGGGGTGTATTAATTTAATTTTCACAACTTCGTGAAACGAAAATTGAGAGAAGTTCATTTTTATAACAAATGAGTATTTACTCGTCAGGTAGCAGAAAGTATCAAGAAAAAAAAACATGGTACATTTATAAAATAATATAAAAAACTGATCAGTATAAAATCCAACAAAATATTAGTTGGAAATAGAGACCATGTGGCTCAGTCAAAATCTGATATGGAAAGAGTGACATCTTGAACGGAATGTGTCAAGTGTCAGATTGAAATTTAAAATGGTATCAACTTGGAAAGATGATACACTAGGGATTTAAAAAAAAATTTCAAATGAGTTATTACTATTGAAGACAAATTGTTGATATTGAGTAATGAATTTATTTCATTACTCATCAGTCAGAATTGTTAAAGTTTGAAAGTGACCTGGGTTCTCCATTTTCAATAGGAAGCAGATATTACCTTTGATAATGGTTGACGGTATAATATAACAGAAATCTTTTTTTGATTGAAATAATTCACTAATTATGCATATCTTTGAAACAAATGATAACCAGAGTTAATTAGTTGGAGACGAAACAAAAATTCAAATGAGCGTAGTGTGGAATGAGAATATAAATATATTCTGTACCTCATAAATTTAAAAAAGTTGGAATGGGGAACAAATACACCTGGAGATAATATAGTAACAGTAGTTTGATCTTAGCTTCCTTGCTAGCTGGTTCTTCTTTTTATAGTGTGAGATGGTTGCTGTGCTAGTGCTGGCAAATCGCATTACACGAATGACTTTGATAAAAAACTTTCGTAGTTATAAAGTTTTTAGAGTTGGTATGTTCACTTGATGTCATGAATAATCCATGGGATAATGCAGAGTTGGATATGAAAAAGCTTATATCTCGTGGAAACTAACGTGGAACGTGAAACTTGGAATGAGCTTTGCTAGGAAGTTCAATTAAAATAGAAACTGTTTCCAAACCACGTGGTCTTTTCTCAACTTCAGATGAGTTTTCTACGAATATCGAGAAGAGAAGTCTATTTTCTGCTCCCATATAGTTGAAATGCATTATGATTTTTTTATTTTCTCACTGATGTTGGGTGTATTACTGGACTCAGGAAATTCTATGTTGTATATTGTCTTTCATGGATTTTTCTACAATTTTTATTCAATTTCCATCATATAGAATTGTACTTTAAGTTTTTTGAGGATTTTCTTGACCAGTTTTCTATGATCTTGGTTGATTAGTCTTTTGTGAAGAAGCATTACTTGGTTCGAGAAAAACTAGATATGTACGCCTACAACTGACTCCGGCATATAAGAGGTAATCAAATGCTATTTCTACTGCATATTCCGAATGAAGTGCACCATAGAAGAAAAAAATGAATAAGTTGGTGATCTAGTAATCAGAGTTTGGAGAGTTTTCATGTCTAATTACTGACAGCGTTCTCTGCTTTCTGAGTTCTTAGTGTCTAAAATTTAAAAAATCGATAATTTTTGTGTATCTCTAAAATGTTAATTTAGTTCTTGACAACATAATAGTTTTGTTTTCGTTCAGTCACCCTGTATAAAATATCGAAAAAAAAAATAACTCAAGTGTGATAAAATCCAAGCTACGTAGCAATTTGTTCTCCTTTAACGGAATTTGAGAAAAAAAATCCGAGTTATCGCTTATAGAAGTTTAGAATATTACACACTTGTTCGTCATCAAGAATACACTTGCAATTCAGTGATTGATCACTGTGTTTTTCCAGTACCAAGGAACTTTTTCTTTTGGCGTTTTGGATAATTTGTCTCTATCAATCAAAACACGTCCAACGAAATAATTGTTGACGAAGTATGTTTGAAGGTGATTGAAAATGTTTCGTGGTGAATTTCATCAGTTCGGACTTTCATAGTCTGATATTGTATAGAATGATTTGAATTCCCTGAAATAACCAGTACAATTGAAAATTAAAAGTGGCTGAAAATAACAAATATATTGAGCAAAAGAACCCTGAAATGAATTAACACCGAAATAAAATACAAGTGAAAATTGAATAATTAAAACCAAAAATTATTGAATAAAATTGAAAATTAGGCGATTTAAAGCTACTTTACTTTACGACGTTTCGATTGTTAGTATCGTCTTCGGGTGATGACTTGACTAATTCTTTCGAGAGATGACTATTTATGGGTTATTTGAGTACTTTCACTTGACCCCTCTTCCCTCTAACCGCTTCACCGGCTTAGCGGGAGATGACCATTTGGCTGGAGTTGGCCATTTTTTCCTCGATTATGGGTTTCCATATGTTGCGTATCTTTACGCTGGTTTGGCTTGATACGATGTTGGACAGCATATATGCGGCTTCTTTGAATTTTCTCCTAAATCAGTGTTCCTCTTTGTGTATGATTTCAGCTTAGGACCACTCGATGTTGTGTTTATGAGTCCAAACATGCTCTGATATTTCTGATTTTCTGGTTTCCCCTCGCTGTATGGGTTCCTTGTGCTCGGCAATGCAGACTCTCAATGGTTTCTCAGTTTCACCGATATAGGATTTTCCGCATTCAGAGGGTATCCGGTAAATGCAATTATTAGAATTACAGTCCGCGTTTGGAGGCCTGATTTTCGCAAGGCTGATACGAATAATGTTTCCGGATCTGGAGCAGGTTCAGATGTTGTACTTGGACCCAATTTTTCTCATCCTTTCCGACAATCCTCTGATGTAGGAAAGTGCTAGCATGGGTTGTGGAGGCTTCTCTTCCTTGCAAGGTTCTTGCTGTCTTTTAGCCAAAGTCTGTTCCACCATCACTTTGGAGTGCCCATTCCGTTGTAGATCTTTTTTGGTGAGGCCTAGTTCCTTCTCCAGATCTTTCTTCGTATTACAGAGCCCGAAGGCATGGTCTACTAGAGTCTTGATGATTCCTCTTTCAGTCGATTGATGGTGGTTCAGATACTGTCCCGTGTGAGTTGATTTTTTGTATACATATGTTTCCCTCTTAGTGTCGGTCCTCTTCAACAATACATCTAAGAAAGGCAATTCGTTGTGGACTTTCTTCCCCATTGTGGAGGTCGCTTCAGGAAGGCGTCTAGTTCAGTGTTCCCATGGTTCCATATTATGAAGGTGTCGTCAACGTATCCCAACCAGGGGTTTCCTGTGGGCTTCTTCGATTGTCAGAGTTTTAAACCAGTCCATATATATTAGGTTGGAAGATAGAACGAAACTACCTATAGAAGTCATTATGGAATCACTAGGATGCTGTGTACAAAACTGCTATTTCCAACTGAAGAACAAATTCTTCACACAAGATGAGGGACTGCCAATGGGATCGCCACTTCCATCAATTTTAGCCAACATATATATGGAGTGGTTTGAAACTCTGGCAATTGAAGAAGCCCACAAGAAACCCCGAGTCTGGTTGAGATACGTTGACGACACCTTCATAAAATGGAACCATAGAAATACCAAACTAAATGCCTTCCTGAAGCACATAAACAGCATAAGAACTTCCATCACTTTCCCAATGGAAAAGGAACTTCTCAGCGAATTGCCTTTCTTGGAAGTATTGGTAGAGAGGATTGACACTGAGTGGGAAACATCTGTATACCGATAACTCACTCACACGGGACAGTATCTGAACCACGAATCCAATCACCATCAATCAACTGAAAGAGGAATCATCAAAACTCTAGTAGACCGTGCTTTTGGGCTCTGTGATACAAAGGAAGGTCTAGAGGAAGAACTAGGCTTCATCAAAAATGATCGCCAACAAAATAGTACTATAAAGTGATGGTGAAACAGACTTTGGCTAAAAAATAGCAAGAACCTCGCAAGGAAGAGAAGCCATCACAACTAGTGCTTGCACATTTCTACATCAGAGGATTATCGGAACATCAGAACCTGCTTCAGATTCGGAAATAATATCCGTAGCAGCCTCACGAAAACCAGGCCTCCAAACGCGGAGTGCGATTTCAAGAATTGCATTTACCGGATACCCTGTGAGTGTGGAAAATCCTATATCGGTGAAACTAAGAGACCATTGAAAGTCCGCATTGCCGAGCACAAGAAACACATACAGCGAGGGAAAACTCGCAAATCAGGAATAGCAGAGCATGTTTGGACTTATAAACATAACATCTAGAGGTCCCAAGCTGAGATCATACACAAAGAGGAACACTGGTTCAGGAGGAAATTCAAAGAAGCCACATATATGCTGTCCAACAAGTTATTTAGCCAAGCCAGCCTAGAGATACGCAACATATGGACATATGGAAAGCCATAATTATGGAAAAAATGGCGAACTCCCGCAAAACGGTCATCCCTCGCTAAAAGGGTGAAGCGGAAAGAAGAAAGAGGGGTTGAGTGAAAGTACTTGAATAACCCATAAATAGTCATCTCTCGGAGAAATTAGTCTAGTCATTACCAGAAAATGATTGTGGATAATAACAATCGAAACGTCGTGAAGTAACGTGACTTGAAATCACATTTTCAAACAAACTTGAATTTCCATCATATATCACTGTTTGTTGTCCAATTTCCAGAATTATCTTGATGAGCTGTTGATTCGTACTTTTTGGCAGAAATATTGCCTGTCTTTTGATTTCATAAAACATGGAAAGGACTTGAAAGTTCAGATCAGGTGAACGAGCAAGCCATTTCACTGTTTCCCTTTCTTACAGATCCATTGATCTAGAAAGGAACACAGTTGCTGTTGAAACCAGATCACATAACTACGAGTGATACAGAACTGAACTTGTTTCTGATGATTTTCAACTAATAGCTAACAATATTTCGAAACAATATACGATATAGTCGAGCGATAAAGTTCAAATAAACTTGTTTAGATATAGTGATAACAAAATACGGAGTGATTACTTCAAATAAACTTCTTTAGATATAGTGATAACAAAGTACGGAGTGATTACGTAATTGAGTTTCATGTATTACGTTCATTAATAATACTCTGTAATTTTTTTTCTCACCTATCCTGTACTGATTGAAAACAATTCGTGATATATTCTTCGAATTATCTCAGCAAAGTCACTTCAGGAATTGGAAAAAATGGGGTGTTTCAATATAATAATCGGTTTTGAAATAATCACTCGGAGGTGTGTGTGTGTATGTGGGAGGGGGGATTGACGACATTGGAGTTATCCTTTTGCAGCACAGGGTGCACCAGAATTTTCAGTTATCAATTGAAAAATAGTTCATCTGTTCAATTCTTCAATTTAGTGTTCTCTTCTTTTGCACTTCTAATATTGAAATACATTTCATTATTATTATTGATATATAATTCTGAAAATAACATATCAGAACGTTAACTCACCCCTCTCGTTATTCATTTGTTCAAGTTTTGTGTTTGGTACATCTCTTTTGCATTTTATAATTCGAAATACATCACATTTCAACAATTATTATATACTTTCGAAGAGAAAACATAATAGAACCCCAAGTCTTCTCTTTCGTTATTATTTTTCTGATATCTCCTGTTTAATTCTTCATTGTTTACCTCTAGTTAACCTCTAGTTCAACACTGAAACCTCAACTCCCCTCTTTCGTTATCAATTTATATGACATCTCCCGTTTATTTATCATCAAAATCCCGTTTATTCATTGTTAACCTCCATAGGTAACCTCTAATTTAACACAATGAAACTTCAAACTCCCTTATTTATTAATACATCTCTCGTTTATTGATTATTAACCTTTCGTTCATTCATTGTTAACCTCTAGTTTATTTATTGTTCAACCTCTTCTCGATATACATCTTGTTGGCTAGTGTTATCAACCTCCCGTTCATTTATTGTTAACCTCCAGTTAACTTATAGTTTATTCAGGGTTTCACCTTTTCTCGTTATTCATTTGTTCAACTCTTGTATGATATACTTTTCTTCTGCATTCATCACTAATATGAATTTATACTATTGAAGAAGAGACAATAAAACTTCGACTCACCTCTGCTGTTTCCAATTTTTCGTGGAGAGTATCATATAAATCGGTGTCTCTATCGCGATAATTTCGATTCACAATGGCACGTCTCTTCATTTTCACTTTCCCGTTCATTATGTCTCTGACAATGATCTGCTACTATTCTCACACTCGTCGAAAATTAAAACAAAGCACTAAAACAATAAACAATCGACTTTTTCACAGATGACGGTCGAGATGCTGATGTACAACATGATTGGTGAAGGATAATATTTGTTTTAACGATTTTTTTTGTTTACAAGTGGGTTTTGATTGGGACTGACGACATGAAAATTCGATGGACGAAATATGCTAATTAACAGGGAACTAAGTTAGAATTGCCCTCATTATGTCTATACAGTGTGTGAAAGCCAAATGGAATAAATTCATTATTTCGGTTACTGTACATATTTTTGAAAATTCCCAAAACACGTCAAATTTCAATCATAGTTTGACATGGAAAAATGCTATCCTACCTTCAACCCCCGTCGAATGACAGGTTCAACCCCCAATTTTTTGAATGGGAAGTAAAGGTTTGTGATACATCGTTTGAAAGGTCTCTTTATTCTTCATTCAGAAATGTTAACCCAGACCGAAAATCGATAAAATACACTCAAAACTTATTGCAATATACTCAAAACTTATTTAATTGATAAAAAGAAGGTAAACAAAAACCATAGCAATGTTCTTTTCAGATAGTACTCTTTGAAAGACTGTGTCAACATTAGTTTGAAACGCCTTGTCAAATTGTTCTCTATGTTACAACATTAGTTGTCAGTGTTTTTTAAATCTGAAATCAAAGTTCGGTAACTTCAAGTCTGACAAATGGTTAAATTAACGGAAATGCATAAAAAAATTGTTTTACAAATGATTAGTTACAGAGATACAACCCGAACACAACAGGAAGTAGCTCGTCTATTCCATGAAAATTCTCACTAATTTTCCGCCCATATCTCAAGGAACAATAAGCAAAATAGAGAAGCAGTTTCGCGAGTTTGGTCATGTGGGGTAGATAAAAAAAGCAGCTGCCAATTCAATAAGTGATGCACTCAAATAAGATGTGATGCTTGAGTTCGAGGGAAACCCACATACATCGAGAAGACAGACATCCGCTACATTCAATGTTAGTTATACATCGATAGTAAACATATTGAGAAAAATTATCCCTATAAAATGATACCTACTCAGGAGCTCATGGAAAACGATTTTGATAGAAGAACTCATTTTGTAAACAAATGATAGACATGTTGGATAATAATATCATCCAATTAGAAGACGTGTTTTCTGAGGAGTGTACTTTTTCTCTTGATGGTCAAGCTAATCGGCAGAATTGCCGCTACTGGTCAACGGAAAATTCTGACTGGATGAGAGAAAAACACACTCAATACCCTCAAAAGGTTAATGTTTGCGCAGGGAATGTAGGAAACCAAATCATTGGTCCCTTTTTCATTGAGGGCAACTTGAATGGCGATAATCATTTGGCACTACTCCAAAATGATCCCAAGTTTAGCAAATTTATATCCTGATCTAGGAAACCCTCGAGTTCCAGTAAATTCGATATGGTTTCAGCAGGATGGAGCACCACCAAATTATTGAGTTAATGTCCGGCAAAACCTCGATACAACATTTCCCAATCGATGGATAGGGAGGATAGATTGAATGGCCAGCGCGATTACCTGATCTTTCATCATCAGAAAACATCCAATACTACTTTTCCAAATACAAAATAACAACAGCTTTCGTAAGTAATAATAATTTAGGCAAAATACTGTTCAATGCAAAACCCGAACGAGATAGAATGAAAAACTCAGGTATATATATAATATAGAATGTGGTGAATGGCCTGCAGTTTATACAGTCCCAAACCGCTAGACATTTTGACGTAAGGCTTCGTGAACACGTCTGTTTGGACAAAAACTCTACAATGTATGA